>ATSW01009964.1:0-19532 GCA_000444245.1 Botryllus schlosseri
CCCACGGAAATTTAGTTACAAAAGTGTGTCAAATTGGACATCGAGCCGAAAATTTGACCTTTTTTTTTTTAGTCAACCCGATGGTGATTACAGTTTGTATGCCCAACTTTCGGTACACAAAATTTGGGGGGCGATGTTCGGTGTTGTCCTTGAAAAGGGGGCGATGGGTCGAAAGAGGTTGGGAACCACTGCTCTAATATATACGGGGATACATTTTTACATTTAGTCGACGTAACTATCCTTCTCCAATTTTATCCTGAACGTATGGCTAATTCGAGTTCACGAATTGATGTCATCTATGCTACGAAGAATAATCCTATTTTATTAGGGCAAGTCTAAAAATCAAACAAACTTGGGAAAATGCTTCGTTAATTCTGGCAAATACCTAAACCAGATTATAACATATTCGATCCCAAAGAAGGCATAGATGTGTAAGAAATAAATACGGGTTCTATATGTTATCTGAATCAATATTCAGTTCTGCCATATTGGTACCAGAAACGATCATTACTGTTGGTCACAATCCAGTAACATGCATAAAGCATGTACTGAATTGATGTTGAGAGCTTTCGCCACACCGCCCTGTAGAAATACTCAGTTAGCACGGGCGGCCGACTACTATACGCATCCCAGTTGCTAAGATGTTGAGATCTGTAGATGCTATTTGTCTATTTATACAAAATGGTTAGACATTCGTAAATTCCCTTACCATTATGTGACGAGAAAGAATCTTGACTTGTTCAGATGGATCATCGGCCCGATTCAGATTCCCCACGAAGTAGGCCTCCGTTGGTTTATTCCCCGGATGCATATTCTTGTATTCTGATGTGCTCTGAAGTGCGAGTATTTTGTGGGATGATGTAAGAGAAAATATTTCGGTACATGGAACCCATCGCTGAGCGATGTTTCGTTGATAAATTCGGCGTTTGTAGTTTGAATTGTTGTTTGCTTGCGATATCGTCGTTAGGCGACAATTTTGATGATGTGAAACCGATGCATACCAGATAACAGTTGACTCTGTCCGCAACGGTGAAATGAAGGCCCGAATCCCTTTTTAGATACTGACGCTCATCACAATAATTACCGACGCAATGACGCCCACTTATAGATGAATGACGCAACCTGCGCGTTTCGTACAGGCGTGATTGAAGCGTCGCTCTGGAATGCCGCGGGCCAACGGAGCAAGGCGTGCTCGCAAGCTACATTTCTTGCAGATAAAATGATTGCGATGAGACGTTAGGAGATAATTGCTAAGATACTGTGAGATATTGATCGAATTTCGTATCAGGAATTTGTTTCCTATTACGGCAATATACGATTTCGTACCGTAATTTCCAGTCTTCATCGGGGATGTGGCGAGATAGCGTGGTGCGGGGCTCGGCAACGCCTTCATTTCTGATATTATCATCCCTAAAATATCCTACACTCTTAGCGAGATTTGTGTGTATACATACCCTGAACTAAACCTACAGGTAGTATAAGTATATATAGCCTACTTCAGAATACATAAACCCCGTTCTCGGGCGGTGGTTGAATATTTGACTGGACTTGTTAGCGACTGAACATCATTTCCTATTTGCGGGTTTCAAGTTGCTACCAATTCGAGCCAATCATAATTATTATCAATCGTGTTTTTTTCTTTCTCTCTCTCTATATATATGCCCATCGCTAGTTTATTTGTAATGGTTAATTTGCGGAAGAGAGGTTGTGGTTGATTCGTGGTTTTAAAAAATTGCTGTAAATCCTTCGTGTTCACCCACGTGTATTCCCACGTCCCTGTGCGTCCCAACGCCCCTTCACAATCCATTTTCACTCATTCCAGTTTGTCATGAATCAGGTGGATTTACATTTTTGTTTAATATATACTGCGGTATAATTCTGATGAATGTTCTGTTTTCATGTACGACCGTTAGGCTGTGACTCTTTTCACTGTGAGTGGGGGTGTGCTTATGTATTGACGGTATACGATAAATAACATAGATCTCGTCAAAGTAATGATCTTGATTCTCCTAAATCGGCTACAGCGTCGCTCTAACTAAGTCAGAAGCACGCGCTGAATTGTAGCCTAATTCATAAGATTCTTGTTATGTTCGTGCATTTACGTTTTAGTGTAGTACAACTCTTTCTTTGTCTAGGATTAGTAATTACCGCCAATCATTATTTCCTCGTGTGTCGTGCTTGTGTTTATACCCTGGGTTCTGTTTTTATTATGTACACAACACGTCCCAGTATTTCCGTCACCACGCCAGCAACCCACCACCACATTTCTGACATACTGCATGTCGATATTGACAGTCTTTTCTCTGGTGATCGATGAAACAGCGGCTGCAAGATTTCAGTCTTTCCGGGAAGTTGCCCTGGATGGCTTTGGAAGGTTTTCTCCCCTTATGATAACTTCCCGTCATTTTATTGACGATGGAAGTGTCTTTACCGCTACTCTCGCCCTGGATAACCCTATCGGTTTCCAGCGTTCTCACGTGTGTTGCGGCTACTTTGAGAACGTCGTCGAGGGATGGATTGGTTTGTGTTAGACAATGCCGTCTCACATCCGCGTGCGGCGTTTCTTTAATGATGAGATCGCGCATTAGCTCATCAACGTAGCTCTGATCACAGCCATCTCTTGAGCATGTGAAGTTGCAATCCTTGGAGATTCGGCGTAGAGTAGCGATCCAATCGGCACGGAACACGATTGTCCGGCTGCATTTTGCAATTGTAAAATTCGTACCTGGCAGCTTGCACATGAACTGAGTCCTTGAAGTGTGTAGACAACTTCTCAGTCAACGCGTCGAAGGTTTGCGCACTGACATCAGCAGCACCAAACAAATTGCGTAAGAGCGAGTACGTTTCAGGTCCGACCCATGAAAGTAGACACGCTCTTTTCTTCTCCATGTTGGAAATGCCGTAAATTGCTAGGTGATGGCGGAATCGTTGCAGATATTGGTCCCACTTCTCCTTTGATTTTACGAACGAATCAAACTTGGGAGCGACTGCTTCAGATGTTGACGCACCGGGATTCAACCTCTGCGTCAATTGCGCTATCTCTGTCATGACTTTTGCCATTGCATCGTCATGCTTTGCTTGTTGTTGCACCATCATCTCTTGCTGCTTCTCAAGAATTTTCAAATTAACCGATTCCATGATATATATTCGTCGCAGAAATATCTTTGAATCCGACTTTTGACACCAATTGTTATGTTCTTGATCTTGTTTGAACAATAACTCATACGACGAGGTTGCAATACGAAATCAGTATATTATCAGCAGAATAACTTTAAGGCAGACGACACGATCCAGAGTACGGTTAAACAAAAGACCACGAGAAAACAGAACACAGGGTATAAATACAACCACGGGCGCAACATCCTGCAGCTAGTCCTGCTNNNNCGNCGGGTAGACGTTATCCGCGTAGACATAGAAAGCCAACCGATTTCTACAGACCTACGTAAATGTGGGCAACCCTCTCAACTTACAGGGGAGGACTGTTATGTTCGTGCATTTACGTTTTAGTGTCGTACAACTCTTTCTTTGTATAGGATTAGTAATTACCGCCAATCATTATTTCCTCGTGTGTCGTGCTTGTATTTATACCCTGTGTTCTGTTNTCTCGTGGTCTTTCGTTTAACTGCACTCTGGATCGTGTCGCCTGCCTNAAAGTTATTCTGCTGATAATATACTGATTTCNTATTGCAACCTCGTCGTATTGAGTTATTGTTCAAACAAGATCAAGAACATAGCGATTCTTTATCCCGTTTGAAATCTATTTTAGTAAGTACAATCCAGTACATGCAATTGTCCTTATTATTTTGTGTAGTAGGGACATACGGACACGCTGTGAACGAACCATCGTCCAACCAAGACTTGTGCACCAGTGGAATGTGCGATACAGATTACGTCATCAAATTTCGAATGAAGATGCGCTTACCATATGGTTATAAGACATATATGTACATATCTCCACTCAAGTGGTTCTTCATCGGGGTTCACACGAACCCCAAGTAAAGGTTTGCTGAGACAGTCTTAGGGGCTCGAGTGAGGTAAGTCAATATACACATTAGACTAATACAGCAGAAATCACAGTGATCTGAAATAAATATTCATTATCATCTTTTTGTTTCGTGTGAAAGTCATGTTTTAATGGTTTGTTGTTAAATTGGATTGATTAGTAATAATGACTAATAACTAAGCTAAAATTTGGGGCTCGCGGGGGTAACCAACCTGCGGCCGTAGAAGGAAATTTGTGCGGCCGTGGACACGTATTCAAATAGTATGCGTTGGCAAAGGCGAATGTAAAATGAATTTACGTATTGACTCTTGATCGGTAGGTCGTTGGTTCGATCTTCAATAACCGGCCGGGTCAGACCAAACACTCGATATCTGGTATCCGCCGCTATCCTGCTCCAGGGTTGGGTAATCCTTTTAGCTCGTCAGCCGCATTCAACATCTTATTCCATTCGCGGCCGCACTGTATAAAATTGGGATTATAAACAAAAACGAAATATTGGTATTTGATTATAGTGAGGGTATGGAAATAATAACCAACCAACCATTGATTTGATGATGTCGTACACGCGTCAGAAACATTGGCTGGATTTCATAAGCTCAATAACTATTTTCCAAAACTAGCGATAAAAAGTCGGATGTCCCGATTATTTGAACAAGATGGAGAGATGAATATGTGAGCAGTGATCTGTTTGCTGATTCTACTTTTGGTTCAACTCCATAGGACATACAATGCTGACATCATCATTAGCATGTTAGCTTCAAATACTCTCCTACTAAAACTAGATGTTATAAATACAAAGACTTCGGCACATACAGAAAACGGATGCCCCTAACACACGCGCGAATCGGTTTTTTCAAGTACAGCACTAAAAGTAATAATCTTGCTGGAGTGGCGAAAGTCTCCGAAGTCGTGATCCGAAAGTCCTTCCCGTTTTGATTTTCTGTGATGTTTACCAGTTGAAGTGAATCCTGTGAAAATGAAAGTGAAAGTGAAATGCCTGGGCGTTGGGAGTCGGGTTATCGCGCCAGCAATGAAATAAAAATAGACTTTATAGTAAGACTGTAACATATAATCATCGTGGTCAAATATAATATGAAAAAATTTAATCGAGTCCCTGCAGTCATTAGATTTTTAATACGCATTATATTAATATTTTATGATTTTAATACTTTCTTGAGCCTTTCTTGCGTCCGCAAAACGGTGTTGCGGGCCGTAGTTTGCCCACCTCTGTGGTAGGCGCTCAGCAATCACGGATACCATGGAGGAGAAAAAATGGTGGCGTAGACTAGACGACCTTACTATAAAGGCCTTATCGCATCTCCGTCGTCAAAGCATCTCGATGGTGCAGGCGAAAAAGAATATCATCTTTCTATATATATCTCCCGAATTTTTGAGAGATGTTCATTATTCTTGAAATTTTCTTGGCGTTACGCGCGATTCGATGCGACTTCATGTTTCGATTTTACTAAAGCGGCGCCTTTCCCAATCTGATCCCCACAGTACGGATGCAAACAGCAGAGGAAAATGATGCACCCTATCTAGAAATTCGTTTGGGCGATTCCAATATCTTTCCATTATACCGACAATCCTGAGATGAGAGGTCAAGAAATATCAGCATGCAGCAAAGTGACTAATAACCATTAGCCCACCCGAAGATGCATCATGATTTGTAACCTGCCCTAAATTTTCGAAAACACTCTCCAGTCTCCATCAGCTATACTGGTGAATCTGATCACATGGGCAGATATATTTGAGAGTAATATGCGAAACTACTAATATTAATGACAAAATTCATTCTTGAATCTGAACAAACTTGAAAACCAATCCCAATAACTATTCATAACATTAACACTCTCGATTTCGGTGCGTATATTACGCCGATATCAAACAGTGGATTAGTCCGGTGTTCACAGGAAATTAACATGAGCACTGGACAGTTTAACATAAGTATTTGGCGTCCAGTTAGCATTGCGACTATATGCCCTGGAATGCGGCCGTAGGCTACGTAAGTAATCGAAATACGGCCGTGAATAGCAAAAAGAAAGGGCGGGTTCACCAGGTTAGTACACGGAACCACAGCATAGATATTGTAATAAAGACACGAGCTCACAGCCTTGTATAAAGACACTTCCGAAGGATTTTTAGGCGTTGTCGATATAGCAAATTGAAAGTCACGCAACCTGCGAACAACTTCTATCGCTTTATTCGGTGGAGTATAGTCACAACTTTGTTATTCCTTTGTTGTCTGTTGCGTGGTGTCATTTACACTATTGATGTGATGGGACGTCATGATAACTTACTACTTTATTTTGTAAAATTCCGTGGTAATTGAGTGACATAGCATTATTAATATTATTTATATTGAAAATGATACATGTCATTTGTTTACATTGAAAGAACATAACTCGCGATTACCAAACAGATACCCGCTCCCGCAGCAATATGAATATACTGTCTGTGGCTGTATTGAATGTCTGCACTTCCCAAACTCTATATATAATTTTTTTAAATACCATTGTGGGTATCTGTTGCGTAATACGCGAGTTATGGTCTTACAAAGTTGCGCGAATTGAAATTTGGCATCTGAGATAACGTAACAGCTATCAAACAACTCATTTAGTGCTTGGGCGTGTGTGTTTATAATCAGTGTTACCGCCTGGAATATTTTGAAAAATCCCAGATGAGAACAGCAAAAAAACAGAACTTGTTTTGAAGTCGTGATTAATTGCACATAGCAACAATCGACTGGTTTACAAGATAATCTCGTCTGTACCGATGCCCAGAGTGAACTTTTCATTTGTGATCTTCGATTCGCCCCTGCACTTGAGCATTAACATCCTGTTATTATATAATCGAAACTATAGTTATATAGATATATCTTCGTTCCTGTTTGACGTAGGTTGTCATCATAGCCAACATATTTCGATAACATATACAAATATGTTTTGAGCGAATAGCATAACATATGTAACTTGACTTTCAATAAATTCATACAATTTTTCGAATAGCTCTGCGGCCCACTGGTTCAAAAAGCCTGCCCTAGACGTTACGCTACCCACACAATGGTTATTTGGGGGTATTTACAGTATGTCATTTTTATTTTTAAAAGTGGTAAAACTCGCAGTCACGATAACGCGAGACGATCACAACTTTACTAAAAGAATAATACGTAAAATCGTTATGGGCAAAACGAATCACTGATTCGAAACCGATTCGAATCATTATATATGCCGTATGATTCGAATGAGGCATGCGGAATTCAGAGCTCGACAACTAGATAATTTTCAACTCTTCCGAATTCCAATAGAATAAAAATGATGGCTACACAGTTTTTCATAATTATATTAGAATTAGAATTACGTAATTCGCAAATACTTGGAAACTGAATTAAAATCTCAATTAGAAATAAATACAACAAAAATCACGTTCAGTTCATATCGAATCAGAGCTCACTATAATGAGCATGAAAATGGCATATGTCTCTACAACAAACTTTTCGGGAAAACAAGAAATTAGACCAGAGTTAAGATTAGGGCACGGAAGCACAGAGTTAGATTACCGACATTTCTCTCTAATTAGTCCAAGTCTTGCGGAATTGAATTAAGAGGAAAATTAACATCATGGGGACATGACATGCTGTCGCTCGACAAAGTGGTTTTGATTGTCAGCTTCCATTTACAATACCTGTTTTCTGATTTGTGCGAAGCGATCTCGCGCTTAGAGATACCATTCGACTTTTAATGATAACATACGCAAGCGCTTGTACTAAAAATCGTTATCGTTTGCTCGTTCATGGTCGTGCTGTAATATCCCATCTGCGCCAAAAGTAAGTGATAGACATTGACCACGAAAGTGTCGATGCCACATATCCGATTCCAGTTAATTTCGATTTCGACCAACTGCGCAAGACGACAGTTATGAACGACGAAGTAGCGGTATATTCCTGTGCAAAGCATTAAAGTTGATCGATGTTTTTGTTTTGTTTTATGGAACAATTTTGGCTGGCGCTTATCGCCTAGTCAGGTTATTTGCGCCATGATAATGAAGGTATGTTCATCAGTGTCTTTGCCTTTGGTACTCTTTTACGGACGACTTCCAGCCAGGCATCCATTCACCAACAGTCTCACTCGCTTTTCATGCGCCCGTATAGCTTGTTCTTTGCTTTCGACTTTTTGGCACGGCTCACCCATCACTCTGGGCGTTTTTGAAACACTGGTACGGCAGTGAGGTTAGCGATGAGGATCCCAGATAAATTTCCGACCCATAGAAGTTGGTCTGAACCGGGATGTTGATTAACGATTCCTCGAAATAATTTTCTTGATATTCCAGCCAGACGAATGAATATCTTAAAACGCCTCTAGCCACACCTCAACGCGTTCCAAAAGCAATTCCCGCTGCTTGAAATAGAGAGAGATTTTGATACGCTGTAGTGCTATGTCATACATGTCGTTTGATTGTCACTGTCACACCACAAAGAACAGTCCCTTGTATGTTTTAGCCAGAACTTTGAACTCTGAACTTTCTTTCTGCATTTCAATAGTAATTCTATTAGACATCTCGGTCTTTATCGTGGAGATAACATGTCCAGTATAGGGCTGTTCAAAAATAACTTTTTTTTCCCGATTCAAGCCGGTCACCTCTTAAATTGTCAGGTTACCCTAAAAAACGCTGCACACCAAATTTTGTTCAATTCTAACAAGTATAGGGCTCCGCAGATCCAATTGAATATTTTAATTTAAACAGGAAAATTAAAAAAAAAAATTCAAATTTTTCTGTCAACCCCATGAAATTGTTGAGCTGTCTTCAGGGACCATGCAAAACAGATTTGACTCAATTCCAACTAGTAGAAGCGGAGTTATTGGAGTTTTTCGTTGATATTTCTCGGATTATCCTTGATTGGTGGATAATCCGCGATTTATCAACGAAAAACTCACATAACTCCGCTTCTACTAGTCGGAATTAACTCAAATTTGTTTTGCAACGTCTTTGAAGACAGCTCAACAATTTCATGGGGTTGGCAGAAAAATTCGGAATTTTTTTTTTTAATTTTCCTGTTTAAATTGAAAAATTCAATTGGATCCGTGGAGCCCTATACTTGTTATAATTGAACCAAATTTGGTGTGCAGCGTTTTTTAGGGTAACCTGACAATTTAAGAGGTGAACGGCTTGAATCGGGAAAAAAAAGTTATTTTTGAACAGCCCTAATGTCCAGTTGTCCACATTGGATATTCGTGACGAGTGTTACTGCTCTGGCACGCGATGTGCGGCAAGTAATAAGTATAGACTTTCATAATTCATTTCTAGAGCAGATAGCCACAACTCGTGGCTTGGTTACCGGCTGGATTTCGGGAGTTATTTTTCTAACTTAGTGATTTTTGAACTTTACTAACCTGGCGAACCCTTACGCTAATCGGAAAACCTTCGGCGAATCCCAAATTTTCCTAGTAACGAAAACAAAAATCTACCACCATTACTCATCTAATAAACTGACAGTGTTGCAAAATATGAATTTCGTACAAAACAAACCGAATATAATGAATATTTTGAGTTAACCATTGTGACTTCTGCTGTCTTGACCTCAAGCGGGCCACTGAAATTGACTCAACAAACCTGTCTTGTGTTATCGATTATCTTTGCTCGTTTCTATGTTATTCCCTTGAACGTCGCTGGGATAATCTCAAATACTACGTGTTTCATAAGCTGAAAAGAGGTGTGATAATTATAATCTATACATCCAACAGCAAACATCATAATGCGTTGTGAAGAAAACAGCCACACCCTTCATTGTCATTTCGTGAAATCTACATTATCGCGAAAAAAGACACTTCCAGATGATGACTACCACTTGAGAAACTTCTTATACTATATTTTATCCGCTTGTCAGTTTACATTCTTATAGTCCTCGCTGTCACCCATTAAAGCATTGAAAGTCTTTCATTTGCTACTTTTACCGTTATCGTTTTTCAATGAAGTAGACTAATATCCAGCTAATCAGCGTACTTGTTTTTTAAATATTTAGCAATGTCTTTAACCAAACGCTATGCCAAAGGACCAAATCAAGATGAAAACGCGTGAAAAAAGCATCATTTCCGTTCAGTCACGCCTGGAGCACGATGTTTGGTCATGGCGAAGTGATGAACCATTTTATCAAATGCTTGAAATTTCAAATCGCTGTAATTCGTCCTGTACATGCTGGTTGGAAGTGAATCAAATTTTGTGTGCAGCGTTTTTAGGCAACCTACTACTTCTATCAACTATCCAGTGAAATTTGGAAGAAAAATGTGAACAAAGCATGGAGTTTTCTGCTGCTTGTCGGGACACCAGCTTCATTGAATATCTCCACCATGAATATGGACCGCTCTGCGAATATGGTACATCGCTGATATGCTGCTACTGTTGTCCCTTCATCTAATTCGATTCATTCAATGAGACATATATACCTTGTGCTATATTTTAGTATTTCGAAATTCCTGGAACTGGAGATGTTGAACGTTGCATAAAAGTTATTCGCAGGTATGTAAACCAAGGCTCTTTATCGACACTTCGAAGAGATTTCCTGAATGCTGCATAATACGCACCCCTATAAAATTCGTTACCAATTGTGATTCTTAGGAACGCGCTAGGTATCATTATCGCTAGCAAATGTCTACAGTAAGTGCTATTATATTATTCCCAAATCCTAACCGAAAATATTTCCACTATAGATCGACAAAATGTATAACTAGTTTATCCGAAGTATGTTCCATGGACTGGTGCATATTTGCAGAGTCAAAGCAGATGAAAAATTCAAATATCATCGTCATGGAATCGACCTTGGTGACGGACGCATCTGAACGGCCGCTCACTGCACTAAATGGTTTATTTGAATTGAATATATAACCACTTAACCATCCATAACCTCGTCGCACTTAGAGTCGCATTTGAATTATATAATCACGTTGAAATGAACCAGAATATTTTCGTCAGACACTCGTCAGGGGTAATCGTCAGCAACTAGTAGAGAATTGCAGAGGTGGTCAAAGTAGTCACCGTCACTACTCAAGTAGAAGTAGATGTAACGCCGTAATTTCTACTCAAGTAGAAGTAGGAGTGGTGGTTCACAAGCAAGTAAGTAAGTAGGTATTCTACGCTTATTTTGCCTACATAACTGAAAACGGTCAAGTAGAAGTAGAAGTAGTCTAAAATCATACCTACTTAAAAAGCAGTGTGAGTAGGCAAAATCTGCTTCAAGTACTTCAAAAAGTA
Organism: Botryllus schlosseri; assembly: GCA_000444245.1. Classification (NCBI taxonomy): domain Eukaryota; kingdom Metazoa; phylum Chordata; class Ascidiacea; order Stolidobranchia; family Styelidae; genus Botryllus; species Botryllus schlosseri. Next base: position 11,249 of record ATSW01009964.1, read on the forward strand.
GAAGTACTTCGTTACTGACCACCTCTGGAGAATTGGAAAGAACATTGTATATCAACAATCTACATTTTAATAATATATTCAGGGCAGAAATATATTAAAACCAGAAGCTTTTCGAGCTAACACTCTTCAGGGGCAATCGTCAACTAATGGAGGATTTCAAAAACATGCATCTAGCTAATTGCATACGACCAATTATGACGTCATAAATAACATGAAATACAGGCAAGCCGCGAGCGCAGCTCGTGGTCAATTTTTAGATTGACTAAAAATTCCTTCTGCTGACACAAGCGCGGTCGGTAGATTTTATTAAATGTCGATTCCAGTGCAGACATATGGAAATGAGTGCGGCCTCTACCTAATATAGAGAATCTTTCATCGCGATAGTTTTTAGCGCAAGTTGCATTCTCAGCCAAACGCTTGCCGATGGCAGAGTTCATAGCCATGGCCTGATTACGTTCTAGTAATCGCAGATCAGTTACGGCTGTATCTTCGCGAGAGTCTAATGTGCGCTATGTAATAACGCTCGGAACATGTTGTTTGATGTGTTCCTGCAAGCGCTGAGTTGTATTTCCCACGTACCGACAATCACAGTGTCACTTGAAATCATAGACTATACTGCTTTGTTGAGAAGCAGGGAGAACATCTTTGCGCGTTGCTGGAAGCAACTGTTTGGTGGTAAACACAACATCAGTTTTTACGTTATCGTGACAGCGATTTACAGCAGAAATCAATTGTTCTTCAAAACGGGAAGAGATGATGCCCAGCCACGGTAAATGTATATATACATTCTCCTCAGACCGTATGTTCGTGTTTTGTGATTTGATGGGATTGAAATTACTGAGTTTTCGGTCCACAGAACTCTTGGTGATATGTTCGAGGTACCCGTTATCGATTAGAATTTTGCGGATATATTCTAGCTCCGCGTTTACTTTTACATCCGAACATATCATCAAGGCTCTGTGCACCAACGTGCCAATCAAAGTTAGTTTACGGCGGTTCGGGCTAAACGAATGCCAGCGTAAATATTGTCCTGTAAACGTTGGCTTCCGGTAAACCGAAGTGACAAAGTTAATACCCCGTTTTTTCACTGGAACGTCAAAGAATGGTAACGAGTTAGCACGCTCTTTTTCGAACGTGGATTTTAAAGACGAGTGTAGAGAATTCAAGTTATCAAGAAAGTCATCAAACTCCGTCTCGATTTGACAGATAACGAAGGTGTCATCGACATAGCGACGATACAATGGATACATGAATGGAGGTTTGGTTTTATCTGCGGCGAAAAGTCTGTCCTCATGGAATCCCACAAATATATTAGCTAAAATCGGGCATGGAGGGGATCCCATAGCTACGTCGTCGATTTGCCTGTATACATGGTATCGTTAAAACTCAACTCAACAGAGCAAGTAGCCGTATTAAGTAGTTCAACGAACACTTTACGCGAGCAGGAAGGTGGTGCTAAATCACCACCACCGTATAGCGCGTTCGCACAAATTTCACTAGCCTCATTCAGCGGCACGTTCGTGAAGAGGTTAACGATATCATACGAACCGAGAAACATATTCGAGTTTGGAAAGTCAGTGGTTTTCATCTCGTGCGCTAATCTAAACGAATCAGAGACAAATTGCGAACCATACATGGAACGCATTGGTTCCAAAATACCGATAAGTCACTTCGCGAGCTTGTGCTGAGCCGATCCAATCATAGAAAGAATTGGTCAAACGGGCACGTTGGTTTTATGAGTTTTTTCAGTCCGTACATTCGTGGCCTCTGTGCTCCGACCGGTCTGATGGAGGCGTAGGCCTCAGGTGCTATGGAGCCGTTTTTCTTGAGATTGAATAGTCGGCGGGGTTCGGGTTTTAATATATTTCTGCCATGAAATATATTATTAAAATGTATATTAAAGTTCTGTACCCCGAAGAGTCTCTATATCAACAATCGTATCACAAAATATGACGTCACCAGCTTGGAATGAAATCTCAAATAAGAGAGCGTTCAATGTACTATTTTAAGATGGTACACGAACTCCTTCTGTATACAAAGCTTGAGCTGATGTATTTTAATAAAGGTCGACTCCAAGGCACACATATGGAAGTGTTAGCGGCCACTCCCGATGACGAGTAATCTGTCGTCTCGTGCCATGCCCCCTATCCATAATATATCTCCCGCAATACAGCCGACGTATACGATCTGGGATGGTTAGAACCCTCGAAAAAGTCGGTTCGTAGATAGAGATCATTGGTACGGAATGAATGTTCTGATGATGATGACCGCCTGCCGCAATAATGCTACATGACGATGTATTCCTCGTTAAAGGTTGTTGTTGTTTGTGGTGTTCATTGAGTTTGTCGACTGCTACTGTCATTTACACCAGGTCAATTTTTTCATGTTTAATCCGTAAATGCCGACTTGTAGCACGGCCCACGTCTGGGCTTTTTATAAGATACCGCTTACACGGATGAGATGACGAGGAGGAGCCTATAGATAAACCTTCGACACTTAGGTAGGAATTCTGGAGTCGACCACGGTCGGACTCGAGCACGCAAACTATTAGTGTTGCAGCTGTGGATTATACCACTACGCTATCTCGCCACGCCTGGCTGGAGGTATTTTTGATCCGTATATGCAGAGGTGGTCGAAGTATTCAAGAACGCTACTCAAGTAGAAGTAGAAGTAGCGGCGAACAAATCTTCTCAAGTACGCGTAGAAGTACTTCTTTCATAAGCAACCTGAAACTACTTGAAGTAGAAGTATAATTGACTGACTTTAAATCTACTCAAGTAAGCTAGTAGTTTGAAAACCGTCGTAATTCGTTCGCATGAACTGTCAAAAGCTGCAAATTGAGCTATGTGAAAGGTGCAAAGAGCTTGATTCGTATTGATGCATCCTAGGAGGTATCAATTTCGACAGAACAAGCATTCGTCCGCATCATGAGATGCCAATTATAGTATTGATATGAAAATGCGATCCTAACCCTTCGTTTACTCGAACACCCCGTTTTAGAAAATATCATGACATGGCGCCCTACCCCATATTATAAGGCCTCTATAGTTTAGGCGAAGAGCAATACGGAGAATTTGTATCAGATACGGTTTCCACACTTTACGCGATTAGTATACGTTAATAAAAAATATGGTGGATCGTAAAATTGTATATAGTGGAGCTTTATTTTCGGAAAATATAGGTATTGCTACACTTGCTTTTATACTTCAACATGTATGTTCTGCAGACAAAAGAATTGAAATTAATTAAAACTAAAAGTATGATACTCGGAATTGAAAGAGATACAAAAAAGCGAAAAATATATTTCACGTCTTTTGTCCAGAAAGGTGATCTGCTGAAAATCTGCTAGATTGCGCAACGGTAGTTTCAAGCGTTATGGTGGGCCATATTTACTGTGATGAAATATTTGAAATGGGCGACAATGCGGTGTGAGCGGAACCACGCAATCCGATGCCTAAATTATAGTCACCGATACTTTCGTGAAAACATATATTTGACACTCCAATACTAATGTGCGCGAAGGGCAACAAAAGTTCTGGGCTTTACTTGACTTTTATGAAAAGTAAATGTTGGTACAGCCCCGAAATTAGTCAGGCTATCTTTCTTATTGGAGGATTAAACTACTTCTACTTGACAAACTGAAAATAGTGAAAAGTAAGTAAGTGGATCACAGCACATTACGAAGTAGAAGTAGAAAAAAATCCGAGATACTTGAGTAAGCACTTGAAGTAGAGGAAACTACTTGAGTACTTCGAAAAAGTAGAAGTACTTCACTACTGACCACCTCTGCGTATATGACAGTGGTTGGAAGCCTATTTGGTCAAAGGAGCTATACCCCATATTTTCAATTGTCAATGTCCGTCCACTATGAAGTCACAATTGAACATTCGTGGCGTCATGGCAACAAAACAAAACAAAAAAATGCAATAAAATACAGGTTTTAATAAAGGGCCTTGTTTTAAACATGTTTGTTTTGAATTGATTTTTGTTTTAAATGCAGCCCTCGCAAAGAAAAACATTGTTGTAATATGTGTCATCCAATCATCCAATCTGTTACTAAATATATAATGGCAACAAATAATGTTCATATTGCCAAATTTCTTTCTTCGGAAGCACCCGAAGCAACATGAATGTTGAATATATTGTTTGCAGCTGTATTAAATGTCTGTACTTCTAAAAGTCTAAATATAACTGTTTTTAAATACCATGATGGGTATCAGTGTGGTGATCCGCGAGTTATGTTCTTTCAAAGTAGCGCTAGTTGAAATTTGGGATCCGGGATAGCGTGACAATGACCATATAACTCATTTAATGCCGGCGCGTGTGTTTATGCTCAGTCTTACCACTGGAATATTTTGAAAAATCCCAGAACCGAACAACAACGAAAACATAATTTGCTTTGATCTCGTGATTAATTGCACACAGCAACGATTGACTCGTCAACAAAATAATCTCATCTGCGCCGATGCCCATGGTGAAGTTTTCATTTGTGATCTTCGTTTCCGGGATGTAAACACATTAAAATTTTGCGGCCAAATTAATTTGAGATTTGGATATGTCAAGTGTGTCCTCCCATCCATTAGCGGTTGGAACTTTTGGCAAAAACACGGTAAACTATATATACTAGTATTGCAGCAACGTACAGAATTCGTCCATTACCATTACAAAATCAGAACGGTGTAGGAAAGGAAGTACTCCTTGTACAGCGTCGATAATATACGACATTACGTAATACGTTAATTTTCTGTGGGGTTTTCTAGGTCGCCAATAATTATTATGTTCTAATAATCCTCGGGGAAAAACAATAAGAGACACACCCGCGTAAGCTATTAAACTCGAATCCGAACAACTGCATTCGCATGAGTTACACGTAGTCTATAGATCATCCCATTGCATCCAATCGACAATTATAGCTTTCAAAATTGCAAGGTGTGTATCATGGTGACTATAATGCAGAATAACAAAGGAAAGCAGTCGGAAATCGACGCAATTGTATTCTGTTACCTTGTAATCAAAATTTCGCTCCTAAAGAGTCATGCAAATCTATCATTTATTCATGGCAGAAACATATTAAAACCCGAAGCTTTTCGAGCTGACACTCTTCAAGGGCAATCGTCATCAAATGGAGAATTTCTAAAAACATGCATCTAGCTTCATTGCATACAACCAATTATGACGTCATAGAAACAAACAANATGAAATACNGGCAAACCGCGAGCGCAGCTAGTGGCCAATTTTTAGATTNACTAAAAATTCCTCCTGCTGACACAAGCGCGGTCGGTGGATTTTAATATAANTCGATTCCAGTGCAGACAGATGGAAATTAGTGCGGGCTCTACCTAATATAGAGAATCTTTCATCGCGATAGTTGTTAGCGCAAGTAGCATTCTCAGCCAAATGAAAGATTCTCTATATTAGGTAGAGGCCGCACTAATTTGAAAAGAAAATACAAGGTCATATTCGGAATCAGTGCCCTTCAGAACCCCCAAAACCACTCTTACGTTGTCTACCTAAAATATATGCGTTGACCAGTGTAATTCATCTACGTTTTTGAATTACTCAAGTATATGTTTTTCCTGTTTGTCACACATAGTCAAGTGGCATGGATTTCGAATACGGTACGTCACAAGTTCTGTAACCAAACCAATTAGTTTTTACACTTCCAGTTTTGTCAAGTATAAATTACTTGAGTACGGGCACCGCGTTGGTGACCCCTGATTTATAGCAATGCTTTAAAACCATGATTTAATCACAACCTCTCTTCCGCGAAGTAAACAGAACAAATAAGCTAGTGATTGATATATACAGAGAAAGAAAAAAGCCGATTGATAATGAAGATTGGCTCAAATTGGCAGCAAATTGAACTCTACATGTTGTTCCCCGAGAACGGAGTGTGCATTCAGAACTATATAGGTACACTGGGGGTGTCACTCTTTTCGTTCGAAGTGTATGATATATTAAAGGGGAATGGTTCCACAAATGAAGTGACGCTGATAATCTCATTCACGCTCTGGCTAAGTCACTCATATAGATATATTCACGGTTGTCATACTGTCCTTATTCTGAACGGCGATGTCTGATAAAACTATACATTGTAGGTATATTTCTCAGATTTGTCTTTATTCATCAGATTTTGCCTTGTGTCCTTATTTTGACTTGGTTAGTCCTCATTTTCGGCCTTTTTCAGTCATCAATTTTTCGCGAATTGTTTCCTGTCCGTATGGTTCCATTCATGTCGATGGCAACCCTGATATTCGTATTTAGCGATATGCTGGCTTTCGGTCGAAAATTTGCCTGGGGAATCCCGATGTGCATTGCGTGGTATGCGATAAAGACAGGAAATTACGGTAAGATATCATAGATTGCCGTTATAGGAAACAAAAATTGTGATACTAACTACGAATAATATCTCACAGTACCTTAGCAATTATATGCTACCGACTCATCGCCATGGTTTGTCATTTTCAATGGGCCTACTTCAATTTATCTACAGGAAATGTAGCCTGCGAGCAAGCCTTGCTCCGTTGCCCCGCGGAATTCCAGAACGACGATTCAATTATGCCGGTACGATACGCGCAGGTTGCGTCATTCACGTATAAGTGGGCGTCATTGCGTCGGTAATTATCGTGCAGAGCGTCAGTATCCAAAAAAAAGGATGTGCGCCGTAATTTCACCTTTGCGGACAAAGTCAACTTTTATCTGGTCTGCATCGGTTTGACATCGTCAAAATTGTAGTCTAATGGAGACCACGCAAGCAAAAACAATTCAAACTACGAACGCGGAATTTATTAACGAAACATCGCTTTTCGATGGTTTCCATGTTCCACGGTACTGAAACATTTTCTCCTACATCATCCTAAAAAATGCTCGCACTCCAAAGCACCTCATTCATCAGAATACAAGATTATGCATCGGGGAGCGAACTAACAGAAGCCTACTTCGCGTGGAATCCGAATCGAGTCGATGATGCATCTGAATAAGTCAAGATTCCTCCTCATCGCATAATGGTATAAGGGAATTTACGAATGGCTAATCAATTTTGTATAAATAGAAAATTAGCATCTGCAGATCTCACAGGGTTGGGCAAACTTTTTTGCTCGCTGGCCACATTCAACATCTTGATTCATTCGCAGGCCGCACTATATAAAATTGGGGTTATAAACCAAAACGCAATATTGGTATTTAATAATATAGTGAGGATATGGGAATAATACATATGTTTATTTGAAACGCGCGAAAAATTGATTTGATGGTATCGTGCACGCGTCAGAAACAGTCGCGAGATTTCATAAACTGTTCAACCTCGAAAACCTATTTTCAAAACTATATAGGGATGAAGATCGTTGTCCCGATTCTTAGAACAGGATGTAGATACGAATATGTGAGCAGTATTCTGTTTATAGATATGCTTATTCTACTTTTGGTTCAACTCCACAGCACACAATGCTGGCAGCGTCATCACTATATTACCTTCAACTACGCTCCCACTAAAATATATATATTTTACAGATATAAATACTTCCGCACAGACAGTGAACGAATCTTTTTACCACACGCGGGAAGGTTTTTCCAATTACAGCACTAAAAGTAATAAATTTGTTGTAGTTGCCTATATAAAATAACACTGATGATGATCCGAAAGTCATTCCCGTTTTGACTTTCTGCGATGTTTAGCAGTTGAAACTTCTTCAAGTGCGTGGGCCATGAGTTCGGGATATCACGCAAGCAGTGAAATTAAAATATTCTACATAGTAAGAATATGGCATGTAATTCTAATTATCGTGGTGAAATATAATACGAAAAGGCTTAATCAAGCCCCTGAAGTAATTATATTTTTAGTACGCATTTTATCAATATTATAATACGTTTCCCGAGCCTTTAGCAGGCCGCATAAAATGGTGTTGCGCGCCGCATGCGGCCCGCGGGCCGTAGTTTGCCCACCCCTGTAGCCAGTGGGATCCCTGTCGGATGCCCGTGCTAACTGAGTATTTGTACAGGGCGGTATCGGGAATTCTCCCAACATCAATTCAGTACATGTTTCCTGCATGTTACTAGATTGCGACCCACAGTAATGATCGTTTCCGGTACCAATATGGGGATCTGAATACCAGAGGTGGTCAAAGTAGTCAAGAACGCTACTCAAGTAGAAGTAGAAGTAGCGACGAAAAAAATCTACTCAAGTTCGAGTAGAAGTACTTCTTTCATAAGCAACCTAAAACTACTTGAAGTAGAAGTAGAATTGACTGACTTTAAATCAACTCAAGTAAGTAAGTATAGTGTTGAA
>ATSW01009966.1:0-11764 GCA_000444245.1 Botryllus schlosseri
TGACTTGACTTGACTCGAGTCACCTCAAAAAAACGAGTGACTTGACTTGACTCGAGTCACCTTCGAAAATCGATTGACTTGACTTGAATCGAGTCAAAATGTGCAATGACTCAAGATGACCCGTGACTCGAAGCTATAGTGACTTGGTCCAAACACTGAAACTTACCATGTGAATTCGAAATTCCTCGAAAACTGCATATGCCATAGGCGGCTATACGTACACATAGTAAATCAAGGCAAATGTAAGAAAGTAATTCTCGACGAGGTCAGGTGATTGTGAAACACAATGGTTTCATTAAAAAAAACATTCGACAGTGAAAACTACACTCACCGTCCTTTCTGGAAAAGAATGAAATTCCTTGGTGTAGATTTTCCTCATAATGTCTGTGTCGAAAATAGTAATCACAGGATCCAAGCCGAAGTAAGTGCTGAATAAATCACAGTAAACAACATGATTATTCATGTTTTCAAACAAGAAAAAGGCTCACAAAAATATAGTGGTAGTTAGGCCCACAGGTGCTACAGGTACAATATATGATAATATATATCAAAATAGGGGAGGTTCTCAAAGTTGAATGTGGAAATACTTAGCGTCTTATCGGAATGTTGAACGAAGTGTAAGTGCTAAATTACCAAAATGCCACCATATTCGGACAATATCATGTGATAGGGCTCACTATATCGTCACTATGACGGATGACCGCCAGTATATCACTGTATGTCCGCGATATTTGTCGAAATATTTGAGTTACGCAGCATTTAGTTGCTATAACTTAGCAATTGACGGACATCTCTAATCATCTTACCAATATGCTGAATAAGTTTCCATCATTGTATTAATACCTCTACGCTGATAAGCTATACAACAATCACACATTTATTTCAAACCTGCACGGTTATTATTTTATGAGTAATTTCTTAAGCTTGAATAGTAGAAACGCATTTACTCGAGAATGTAAGGCAAGCTCAGCTGACACTTCGGTTTCAAATGGTGTAAGAAAATGAGCAACTACTGGTTGTCGCAAAGACATCCATTATATGACATAACAATGAATGAAACAAATCATAAGGCACCTTATTGATAGTGATAGTGAACGAGATAATATACGTGGAAGTAACCGCTGTGATGCTGAGTATTGGAAAAATAAATACAGGGAAAATGAAATTAACATTTGCCGGATTAAGGAAAAGGAGCATATATCACAAACAGGGGAGGGAATGGAAATTCTGACACGTGTCGCAACAACAACCCTCGCATTGGATCACCATGTACAATTGTACAGCGACGAAATGATAACTTCAATTAAACACAACTAATTCTAAACAATTGAATATTGCAGTCATATAGGAATAAACCCGAATATTTTCGGTTGACACTCGTCACGAGTAATCGTCAGATAGATGATTCTGAAGAAAACGTCTTACATAAATTGGGTGATAAGTCGAAGTATATTCTTCAAATTCGAATATCGGCGATCGCGTATTGGCCAAACGGTATCAGTATGCTATTTTATTTTTGAAAAGTTGCTAAGGTGAAATTTTCTTGAAATGCTCAGATTCGTGTATTCGGATCAATAGAAATACTACTCGATTCAGATTCGAGTATTCTGATGAATTGAAATACGATTCGATTCAGATTCGAGTATTCGAATCAATAGAAATACTGCTCGATTCAGCTTCGAGTATTCGAATCAATAGAAATACTATACTCTATTAAGATTTGAGTATTCGAACCAATAGAAATACTATACTCTATTAGGATTCGAGTATTCGAATCAATAGAAATACTACTCTATTCAGATTCGAGTATTCAAATCAATAGTAATGGGCTACCATACTCAATTCATATTCGAGTATTCGAATCAAAAGATATATTTCTTGATTCAAATTTGAATATTCGTATCATTCTACCGCTCCCTAGTAGCCAACGGCACTAGGATACGGCACAAGCTACAGTTACTTATAGCTGCCTTAATCAACGTATCACAACACACGCTAGGTCACAAGCTTACAGGTTCTACCCATTTGATTGCCAGTAAATTGTTAACACGCACCCACAAATTGGTCCAAGTCTTTTCTTTTGTTCGGCAAACGAATCAGAAAAGGACCCCTGCAAGACATCATTAGAATGATCCATCGATTATATATATCACAATAAACTATTAATGCGCTCTGATTTCTTTATGTATGATTGTAGAATACGGTAATCCTTGCGGTTGGTGTGAACCGTGAACGCGAGGTTGAGGTTCGCGTTTTGTGTGCGAACTTCTGGAATCTGGAAGTTCGCGTTCACAAACGAACCTTGTTAGGTTATGCACTGNGAACTTTTTTCATATATTACAATCTTTCACGTTATCATAACATTGGTTGGAATTCTTTGCATTTCAGCTTCGGACCACTCTCCGCGTGGTGCTGGCAACATGAAATGAAATTCAGCACTAAACAAACATGCACCTTGACAATTTAAAAAATTATTTGCTTGAAAGTTTGCTCGGAATATTCAGCTTTCCGTTTGTCAATCTTTCGTTTCTCTTTGCTCGGAGTTCTGCCAGCAATCACGCATTAGTAAGAACGAAACACACTACATGTAGGAAGTCCGTGAATTGTGCTTTGTCGACCAATCGGTTATGACTTGTTTTTCAGATAATATCTAACGCAAGTATAGAAGTCGGTGTTTCAGTCTTGAGAATGCATCTTTCCGGTCTAGTCGAGTCCTCGTCGAGATTGTTGACAAAGCGATTTTGCGTAAATTTTATAATATCTGATTATGCAGTTGATACATTAGGTCATCACCATGTTATTCAGCATTGTGGAATAATATGGAACTGGTCGTGGCCAGTTCTCATGTACAATAATGTATTACTTTACGGAAATATAGGGTTGGAAGTAGCAATATGACGTCATAGGTTCAAGTTCGCGTTCACACAGAAGCTTTGAAAAAGGTTCGCGTTCACACGAACCAGAAACTTTCCGGGTTCGCACCATCATTAGCGTGAAGCCCTCAGGTGTTCTGATTCGTGTGGACACTAACCTTTACTAAAAATTCGCTGTGAACGTGAACGTGGACACGAGCCTCTGACGTCACATGACGTCAAAATTCTAATTTTAAACATGACATTTCCAGTAGAATATAACTGTGTATGTAAACAATGTGTACGTGGTATCATACTTCAGAGACAAATGATTTTAGTATTTAGTTTCACTTTTCACTTGCAATAATAGCACATTATACCATACTGTCGTACTAAAATATCTAATCTGGATATAGTCGTGCTTGAGCTCATCAACTCCTCATGACTAGATTCACCTATGTATTTTGTACATTGTACACAGTACACAGCCATGTGTATGTTTATCACAGGATTAATGGATATTAGCCTGCATTCTCCAATCCGTTGTTGAAGTCTCCTTCCGAAATAGCCTATACCTGTTGATAATTATATTTTTATTGTCATTTTCGAACGGAGTAGTGGTCTAGTGCCTTTGCCTCCGTCCGAAGAATATTAAAGTCATCACATATATACATTGGTACACTGTAAGTGCACCTTGCACAAGCACAATTTTTTTCGCAGACAACGATACATCCTCTTCGTCAATTTCGTTAAATTGACAATTGATTGATTGAGCCTACGCAGTTCGCTGACTACCTGTCTCATATGCAGTGTATTATGTTCGTGATGTTGCGAGATTGCAGGCCCAGCTAACAGCAATGGCCGTAGAGCAGTGGTTCTCAAACTTTTTTAGACATGCACGCCTTTATGATAGCGAAGAATTTCGCGCCCCTTTATGATGATATCACGGGTTGCAATCAGAATGCTAGCAGTGCCAACGGATAGCTTGATGGCACGGAAAGCTCTCAAATATGAAATTCGGACTATACACAGAGCAATAACTATTAATCGGTGGTACATCGCGCGAAGCGCAAAAAAAAATTCAGTTGACCGCAGCTTCGCGCCTCCCTTAAGATGCTTTCACGCCGCACAGTTTGAGAGTCACTGCCGGAGACTCTATTAAATATTCACGAACGGAAAAGCTGAATATCCCAATCAGACTTTTGCAACACGATAAATAATTGTGGAGATTGGCAAATCCAATTTTAGCTTAGCTGAAGTTCATTAAAAGCTGTCAGCGCCATGGAGAACGTGATCCGAAATTTATATGGTAATAATTACAGTCAAGAAGGGTAAAATAACATAAATTGTGATTTCTATGAATGTTCACATGTAGAATCCACCGAGATTCCTTTGGGAACGTGAACCTCCAAATTTCGGAGGTTCACACACTCGAACTCGAACGTGAACCTCAATTCACACCATTCCTATAGTAATCCTGAAAAGATGATGATATAGAGATGATATACGGAATGGATAGATGATTTGTGTCGGGCATGACAACATCCCTAAACCAAGCACCAATGATCTTCTCTATCCAGCGAATTGCAGTTACTACTGAGAGTATTACACTAATTTATTTTGTAAATCAATATTACCGACTTCACACTGGTGTGTGATGTGTATCGCGATTGGGCATTACCATTACTTGATTGAATTACTACATCGTCTTGTATACTACGTCAATTACGGACGTGAACATTATTGCATTGGGCAGTCAATAGGATAAAGCGTTATTTCTATGTGAATGTCGCTGATTTTGATATTTGGTATATATTTTATCTGTGACGGGGCACTTGANGTGTGGGTCATCAAACACTGATGTTTGACTCAAACAGGATGAGATATGGGCAACCCGATGATGCTTTCACGTCTCCCAGTTTGAGAACCACGGAATAAGAGGTTTGTTTGATGTTTGTAAGAATTAAAATGGATAAATCGTTTACATTCGGATGTGTTCTAATTCAGCTGAAGGATTGCCAGTTCAAAGACGATGCATGGGATTGATTGACTGTTAACAGGGAATGGCCAATACCTCATACCATCTGGTGTTGCGTCCAGATACAACGACCTGAAAGCGTGGCTGTTTCGATAATAGTTTACTAAATGACAGGTTATCATCTGAGATGAAATATAGCAATATGCAAAGTTATAGCGGAATGAAATTTGATGACCCATATCTAAACATTCTCCCCTACTACAGAAATGGCTTGCGAATTTACGCATACTCCATTATTTATATTAGCCCCGATATTGCTCTACAAAGTGTTAAATAGTAGTTTTGATTTCTGCTGGAATGAATAGTAGCCTACGGTGTATAATTCTAACAGTCTTGTGTAGAATTTCAGAGCTTGGCGTGAATTTTTAAAATGGCATCGTTAAAATGACTGATTTGTGACTAAATTTCCCGTCTCACATCATCAAACATTCCTCTCATGTGACCGAGATTCCAAATTGACGGAGGATCGTGTGGTATTCCATGTATCTTGAAAAATTGCCACTTTCGATGAATGTAATATCTGAAATACCAAGCAAAAGATGTTTTATTGAAAAGAACTATCCGGAGTCTTTTTAACAACAAAACAACTTACCTGAGCAAACACAAAGTGGATATGACGAAAACAAGCGATTCGACGGATAAAAAAGGTGCATCAGGCATTGAAATCATCATATAGCTAATCTTGATGTTTACTGGAAGAATGAGTATAGTGTTTCATCATTACATCGCAGGATTTTAAGGTGGGTAATTAAACAAACGAATGATTCAATAGCCGATCAAACAAGTCAAGAGGGTTGTGAAGTTTATTCTCCATACCATTGTAAAATATCAGTACATGCACTGCATTCGTCAACACTGAAACTCAAAACTTTCATATGACAGATGTAACGGCGATTGCGAATGATCTACAACAGGGGTATCGAACCCAAATTATGGTTTAAATTGCTCGCGAGCCGCCCGTTTGCATTGTACTTGACTACTTTATTATCAAGCATGTATAGATATAATAGTATATTACAGATATAGTACAATTGTATCACAGGATCATAGGGATCGTNTTCTAACAAGTAGCAACACCTTTATTCGCGAGCAATGGAATTGATGATGATCGGTCAATTGCGAATACAGTGACGTACCGCTGCTAAAACAGTAGCATTAATCACGATATAAGTTGGAATAGTTCTATGCTCCCTTTGCTTTAGTCGTAATCTGGCGTTAGACTTGTGTATGCGTTGTGATAAACAGAAGATATTAAACTGTGAACACGGACATTGGAATTTGTTTTATTCCTATGAAATCACGATTCAGGTTCATCAGGATTCCTTGGTTGGCCGTACGGGGCCCGCGGGCCGTATATGTTTGACACCCTTGATCTACAGTAACTCATGAATTAACTGAAGAAACATCTATATAGGAGCACGTGTATTTTGTAACAACATATCTATGTCCAAGGGTAACACATTCTAGAATATTATACCAACATGACCCAGGTGATCACATTGATTAGTAGGATATGACTCACATTTCCGTATGTTATCATGAGCACAACAAGCCAACAGAAATAACTTCCGCGAGTTTCTGCCTTATCTGTAAGCTATAATTCCCCTGATATACATCCAGCAATGACCTACAGCATTCATAAGCCACTTTACGATGTCTTTCTATGGCTTCATAATTTAGCTGTCATTCATCTTTGTAAAATACGAGTTATATTGGCGTGATTTTTGATGGTTACTTCCATTGAAACCATGCCGCTATGATTTGAGTATAATTATAATTATTCTTGTGTACAATATGGAACCCTTATATACTGATTTCGGGCCATTCACATTACACTACCAAGCCTCTCTTCAACATACCGCCAATTTCAATAATACCCCACGGACTCTCGACGTAGAATGACTTTCAGATTATATGGGATTGCCAAAAGCAACATCCCAATTTGCGCATTATTCGCTGCTTCACACTTGAGGCCGTCGTTCGATTTCGAGTTTTGTCTTCACGTTTAGTTGTGAAATGAATATAATTATCGTCGTTTCCTGGATTTCAATTCNCCCTGAAGTCTGGCGGTACNAAACAATTCCATGTTGAGTCATATCGCATGAATCTAAATACCTTTTTAGCAATCCTATTGCGGCGTTTGTCATAACGTATGATCATGCATAGACGGTCGCTACCCCCACTTTTGGAAAGGGCTGGTTTACAATTCAGTAATACCCTTGTCCTTTATTCAATCATGAAACTTTGGTTGTTGGCTTGGTATAGGATTATGGATACGAACAAAGGTCTCGAGGAATCATTTACGCAGAGTTATATATTACGTAAAATCTCAACTTTCTCGTCACCGACACAAAAACAACTGCAATAATAGCTACAACCACGAAATTTATCTACAGAGCAGGGGTTCTCAATCTGGGCGGCGTGAAAGCATCTGAGGGGAGGCGCGAAGCTACGGTCAACTGAATGTTTTTGCGCTTGGCGCGATTTACCTCCGATTAAAAGTTATTGCTCTGTGTATAGTCCGAATTTCATATTTGAAAATTATCTCATCAATAGTCATAACATTCCATGCTGCCAAACTACCCGTTGGGATTGCTAGCCTTCTGGTTGCATATTTTGATATGACGGCAAGGGGGAGGGACGTAATTTTCACTATCATAAAGGATGGCGTGTCTAACAAAAGTTTCAGGACCACTGCTCTAGAGTCTCTCTATATGCTCGTACAAAACTGAGCTATAACAGCTGAATCTCGTGATAAGTGGTAGCCTATTCTGCACGAAGGAAACGTTTTTCAGATATGCGTTCTCCAAGATAAAACATTTCTTACAACTCGTTCCGATAATAAATACCAATATATATGCCCGAGACATACGACTATAGTTTGTTGTTAGTCAAAATATATTGCGTTATCATCATCGAGATATTTCGTATTCGCAACAGTTGGACTGCTCAGGAGCGCAGGGAGAGAATGTGGTAAACATGGTTGACGTAGGCCTATATAGGACTATGACACATAGTCGGCGGTTATAATATTTGTATCTGCTCAGGACACACTATGTACAATGCGATATAATGAACAGATAGGAGAATTTCGAAACGACCAAGTACGGATTCTCAATCAGGCATCCCCTGAGCCTAATGCCCGATGTAAAAAAGTTCGATCTTGATCTTTTGTTAGGCTTNCTCACTCTTTTCATTCTCTTCTTTGATTTCGTCCTTGATCGGGGCTTTAGATCTAAGCCTTTTTGCAAGCATGATGTAAGCACAGCNACGTAGTGGAGGAGAATTTCAGATAAAACTCTGACGCTGCGGAACTTGATAATGCCAAGAATCAAACCAGGATCTTTACTGACAATTTGGTTGGAACACCAACTCACCCACATATAATAGCATTTGGGAAGGTTATAGCTAAACAAAAGGTCATTATCCGGGCAATTTGGTCGTTATGCTAAGGTCTGGCGAAAGGTGTCGACTTTTTTTGTAGTCACCACCATCAACACCGAGTAAAACAATGACATGACGTAATTTGATCACCGATATTATGTTTTGGTCATCATCTTGCCAAATTTCGCAGTCAGAGTAGGCCTATAGCCAGGGTTGCCATCGACATGGACCAAAAAATAAGGACAGTCGAAATATCAGATTACCATGAAATGCGATTCTGTACATACTTAGTATTTATTCGAGCCGTGACATTTCAGATTACATACTTTTCGCAAGAAACAAACTGCTATTGCAACTCCTTGTTATTAGAAAGTGCTTCATGGATGTCGCGACAGTTCAGGTCTAGATTCATCTTTACTCAGGGCCGCAACAGCACTTCGTCAGCCCCTCCAACAAAAAAAAACACGTTGGTCTGGGGCCCCCATAGGGTGATAAACCAAACTTCTTCATCTCGTTCTGATTAGAGGCGTCAAACAAGATGGAATAAGGCTGTACATCAAGTTTAGACAAAATGCAGCAACCACTCTTGTAAAAATGCTTATAGTCTTGGTCATAGCCAAAGCAAACTTCTTTGCGATGTTGGAATCGGGGAATATTGCTTTGAACAATTGCGATGTGCAATCGTAGTAGAGGAATGATTGTTGAGGTTTGACAGTATGAAATGCCCAGGTACCTCAGCAGCAGCTGCCTAGTAGTATGTGGTCGTTGGTGTTGATCGACTTGTGAAACAATTATTAATCGACTGGCTCGAATCAATCATTATGACACAATTCTTGTGTTTTGGGTTATCAATGTGAGTTTAAATAGCGGTGTTTATTCCTATTGCCTCCATGTTATTGTCATAATTGCAGATATTGCAATGTGCGAAACACTCGCCCTTCAAGCTTCCTTTAATACTTTTGAATTATCTCTCATATTCGTCACGAAAAACGGTTTTACGCCCGCTCAATTAAACTAAATAGCCTTATTAGTAGCTGAAACTATATGTGCAATATAATTCAGATAAACTTATCAATGATTAATAGCTTTACTACTTTTACCAAGTGTCGACTGCACTGCGCCCTTCTCCAGTACGCAATAAATGCTGCCTTCCCCACAGCTTGGTGCGATAGCTTGGTACAGCCGAAAGTACTATACCACTCGCAGCCCTATAGCTACCTCGCCACTTAGAAGTCAAACCCTGTGGTGTGTACNTCACGTGAGTTCCTTTCATTTATGATATCATGAAATCTCGCAAAAGCATATAATTTTAGAATATTATGGAACATAGATACCAAAGGAAAANGATCGAAGTTCTGTAGTTTTTTGAAAATAAGACAAAATAAGGACGCAAGTCGAAAAGAAGGACATTTCTTAGAAATAAGGACGGTATGGCAACCCTGCCTATAGCAGTGGTCGGGAACCTATGGCTTACGAGGTGGGCGTATCATATATGATATGGCATGTCTCCGACACCGATTTCTCCATGTTGACACGCCCTAGACATCGGGTACTACGTTTTTTGAAAAGCTGAGACTCTTCCAATGCATTTTGTACCTTACTCAAAAATTTTAGTTTATAAAAATAAACAAAAAATCAAAAATCAAATCAAATATGGTTATCACCTAAAACTTCCGGATATTTTCCGAGTGGGAAATATTGTCGGAAAATCTGCCAGAACATCAGAAGTCGACACGTACGGTTTTCTGTGTAAATTTTCGCCGTTTCAAACATCAAAACGTTTTCTGGAGAGTTTTCTGAGATAGATTTGTAAATTTTGGTCACGCTTCAGTGATTTTCAAGATCTAGGTCAAGTTCAAGTGCAAATTCAGTCGGCATATGAGTCATAAACAGGTTTACTGTGCCTGCAAATGGTTGGATATGACAAAAGAAAGCATATTGCGTCGTTTTATGCCATAAACCGGACTGTAGGGGCCGATTGAGTCTTGATCATGAACTTGACCTTGATGACCACTCACTGACCACGCCCATTTGTAAATTTTATATGTATTTTCCATTTTTTGATATCTGACGAACCGCGCGGTTTACAACCATGGTTGACGGCTTGTTTGAAACCAGGCAACAGTGACTACGCACTGAAGCATCACATTCCTCTCCCTGACGCCATCCTGAGGGTCAGCCTTGAAAATTGAGAGAGAGAGAGATTTTTTTGGGGGGAAAGCTTGTTTATTTAAACTTATTAAAAAACCTCAGACATGTCATGGGGTGTCGATCAAGGGTAGAATCAGTAGAGGGCTATACTCCGCCCACTTTTAAACTGGAACGGCCCAGATTCAAGACCTGGTGGGGTCACGGTGAGAATTTGAAAAGTGAAGGTCAATTCTGTAAAATATGGCCCCACCTCGTAAGGGTTAAATGAAATATGGTTCTACCCTTGGATAAAACATGTCGTCGGAATAGTTTGAGGCGCAAGACGGGTTGTCGATCAAATGCTGGCCAATTGAAGAACTGCTTGCCAACACTTGGCTGTACGATTGGGATTTTGATGCGAGTTTCTGTTTACATTCCATCTCTGTTCAGTATCCTTTATCGTGCCGGTTGCTCTTGATAAGAGGCACGCGAAAAGTTCTTCGAGTCAATAAATATGAATTTACTGTTAAAAGCCATGTTCAAGTTTTGCACCACCAATCAGTTATTCCTTGATGTCTTCGTAAAAAAGTTCAATAAGAGGTTTCTAACGTCAGTCTTTCGGAAAGCCACTTTCACTGGCCAATATAACGCTTGGAATTCATTTTGTCCGACAAAGCACAAAACTAATCTGATACGAACGCTTGTTCACGGGGCTCTAATGATTTGGCAAAAACATATTCCAGATTTGGTTCAATCAGCTACGAATTTGAACAGCAATATTTGGGGTATAGCACGCCTTATGGTTTGATATCACAAGTAGATATGCCATCAGTACCAATGTCACAGAACACAGCATTCAAGCGTCTGGCAAGTGGAACAACAATATTTAAATCCAATTCCTCAAGCCGTGCCGAAACTTGGAAATAGAATGACGATTGTGGTAAGCAATCTTCAAAATGTCAATTACTCGGTCGATGACAATTTGCTCAGTTGTTGACTGGAGTTTATGCACTTTTATATGCTTATTGAGTTCCCTCACGGTGGGACAGATGCCACATACGCCACAACTGATTCCATTTCACTCATCCATTCCTTCAAAAAGCATTGGGAAATTCCTCCTGGTCGATTGATTCCCAATTCTCCCACCATGATTATTCGGCCATAACTATCACGTTTAGTAGGCCTATAGGTTATAAAGGAATCAAAACTTCTGTTCAAGCATAACATTCAGAACTTTATTTCCGTTGCGCTACTCAAATAATAATTACAATACCGGCTCGGTACAAGAAGATGGCTCACTAGTTCTAGATCAGAGGTCTCAAACTCAAATGTGCTCGCGGGCCAGTTTTCCAGTTTTGAC
>ATSW01009967.1:0-20334 GCA_000444245.1 Botryllus schlosseri
TTTGGCCGTGATATTCGAATATATCCCGCCGGACGTTCTAACATTTCCCTCCCCCCTATCGCCGCCCAGTACCAGTCCAGAATCGCGCACTGGGGGGATATCGCCCACGTTAGGAACCACTGGACTTTAGTTCAAGGGTTTTTAACCAGGGAGAACGGGATGCAATATGGTATTAGGACTATACGCTATTTTGAATTCAGATTTATTTTGCAAACAGAACAATGTGGAATGTTTTCTTAAAATATTTACGCAACTAAAAAACTTTCTTCACGCTGCGTGCGATTTCATGTCGTTTGACTTTTTAATTTTAACATATGTACCATCAGAAGTTGGGGGTATACCAGAAATTATTTCGAAAGCACAAGGGTGGCGTGCGCTAAAAAAGTTAGGAAACACTGTTCTAGTTGGTAGTAATTCAAAAATTGTTATATATAGACTGCGTTATATAGATTTTCATGGGGAACGAGCGACGTGTTATTTTAAATATGTATTTTCAGTCACAGTCACGGCAACATGACGTCGCAATCGGAATGACATTATAACATACTAATAAAGTGAATATCTCTTTCATGAGTACGTGCATTACAGCATTACTGTAACATACCTTCAGGTATAATCAGCGTTCCTTAGTAAGGCTTAATGAGAATATTAGGATGCGTTTGTGGGGTTCCCACTAATGTAGGTAATCCCAATTTAACCAAAGTTTATGCGATTCGACACGGTACACTCTACAGAGCTATCGCGTTTCGCTATTTTTGTTAACCTCAAGAAAAAAAACGATCACAGAGTGCAACATTTTACACTTCTTGGATTCCTGCACGGCGTTACCACCTGTGTTTACACGATGTCTGTGCATTATTCATACTTCAACTACAAAAAAACGCAGCGTCTGTGGTAATATCACAAGCGGAACAACCAAATAGAAGCGTAATCCTTCGACAAATTCCACGCAAAGGCGAGCGTTCATTTTCATTACGCAGGGTCGGGTTAAAAGTGCTTTGCAGACGCCTGGCTATAAATCAACGTAATCATGGAAATGTTGCGAGTAGTTTGCTCATGTCGAGATGGCTCATTTCCCGCTAACACCTTTCGTGTGGGGTTACTTTTCATCGTCGTGGTGGCCCGGCGAGTTTCAGCCGAGAATCATAGCGTTTACTACATTAACGAGAAGGCCACCGTCTACTGAATTTCGACACGAAATCGGAGATGTAAACAAACAAAGACGATTTACTGTTCCCTTGAGAGAGATGACCAGCAAGAGCACTCAATCTATCGCGTTTGACTAGAGCACACATTACGCTTTCGTAAGCGAAATGCAACTTTTGAAGAAATGGTTTACTCTTACATTAGCATGATTGCATATACAAAAGGCAAAATACGTTGTGGTATGAAAGACGTTCATCGAGGCGTTACATTTCCGGATAATCAAATGCACCCGATAGAATTATATGCTCTCTATGAAAGTATACGTCACAGTTTAGCACAGGCCTGGGCAAAGTGCGGCCCGCGGAGCTATTCTGTGCGGCCCGCGAAAGGTTGGCTGAAATTGAAAATATAAAACCTCCTTTTTAATGTTTTTGCGTGGACTAAAACCATAGGATGTATAAACTGAACCGGAAATTCGTTCACTGTCAAGCCTGTTCATTAACATGCCGCGATTACGCACCCTATACGTACGTACCTCACATGCGTAATCCAGATTCAAAATAAAGTCAATGTAGCAAATTATGCCGTTACAATTAAAGTAACCAAACCTTTTTCGTTGCCATTGTCACATTACGCATTACGCGGTCTGTGTTTCAAACTGTTTCGTGGTGCGTTTCCAAATCCATAATTCGTAAAACAAGTCAATCAGTGCCCGTCATTTCTATGAGTCATCATCACCCATAAAAGATGTCAGAAAAATAAAGCCGAAAGTTGAAATCCAAAGACGGTTCGGAGGACTAAATATTTGTTTACTACCCGTATTTTTAGTAGTTAGTGCCGAGCACGTTGCCGTGTTCAAGGATTATAATTTAAGTCGGTTCTATGGCAAAAACACGAAGACATACACTCGATCAAGGGACGGCGAATTTCGGAAGAACTGCAAGCTTGGCTCGACAACAAGGCCATTACAGCAAGCTGCACACTTCTCGGAAACCAGTTACCAAGACGATAAGCTTTTTATTATCCACAGGATCGTAACTACCGTCCCCCAAACCCCCAATCGGGGGGGGGGCGGGTGCGAGCTCGAAAGGCGCCTAAAATTATTTCGTGAATGAGCATAAATTACAGACTTTTTTTGAAAATTTATGCATCTTCTATCATTTTTTTTCGCGCTATGCGCGATTTAGAGGTCGATGGTGCCACAACGCACTAAGATATATATGAAGCCTAGACCAACATGGGATTCCGAGAAGGCACTGCAATTGCAACTGTTGATCAAATTAACTAAGTAAAGGGAAAACAGCTCGACAGCGAAACAACCTTGGCTGAAAAGGACTGCCCTTATGTTGACCGAAAAACCACGATGTCCAATTGTCCATAGGCAATATTTGCCAGTGAAGAAATATCAATTGGGAATCGTGTGCGTCTTTTAGTTTAGTACGCTTAGGCGATTTCAATATCTTTTCACATAGCAGACGGGAGGTCACGAAATAACAATATGTAACGAAGTAATTATACCAACGAGTCCTCCCGAATATTTCCAAGACAGCACCTCACTCAGCTGTAGCGGTAAAACTGAGTACGTGGGCTGAGAGAGGTTAAAAAAATATATAGAATTACCAATATTATTGACCGATTGAATCATGAATCATGGAAAAATTCCGCGCTTCGCGCGATCAGGTAGTAAAACGTTGCCAATTAGTGTGTACAAGAAATCTCGCTCAAAAGTAGTGTTAATAACGTGCATCCCGATGGAGTCTGGTCTGGGGTCGCAGGTCCCAGGAGTTTGGTTTATAACTCTATGGGAGGCCCAAAACCAACGTTTGGGGGAGGGGGCTGACGACCGGCTGTTTCGGCCATGCCAAATACATTTTAATGTATTGATAGAAAAACGGGGTACGCGTTCAAAGAGAGTTCAAAATGTATCATGTTTAACATTGTTTCAAAATATGACGGCAAATAATTAACCGCCACTTTTTCATTCCCCAGCATCAACGCATCTTACTAGTGGTTCTAATCAGTTTCATCTGACCATTTTAGGGTACAAATCATACACCAACCAGCTGAATACTTACTCTAATCTGCAAGACATCGTCAAACCATATATAGATCAGGAACGGACAACATACGGAGTGAAAATGAAATTCTATTCTTAAGGTATTGACAAATTTTATGCGTCAAAGATTGAATCCAAGTTTGCCAGCCTGAGAACTAGGGACATGAAACTATTTGCTCTGTTCGGGTTTACATATAAGTTCGACCATGAGCATTAACGAGACCAGGCTGCATTCTAATATAACTGATGTTCACGTGCACGTCGTGCAGTCTTTACCAAGGGTTGCTACATACGGCATGCAGCCAGAGTTCAAAGAAGTTGTTGACAACTTTGACCGACCACAGATGTGTGATTGACTTCAACAGCTACCGTTATTACAATTCATTAAATACTGTTTTTGGTCTCTATGCTTGAAATGTAACGTTTACATTAAATGCGATTTATTCCTTGCATAGGTGGATAAATATGAGATTAATATATATATTCTGTAATCCGGCCAGCCAAGTAGGCCTACTTCATTTCCCATATCCGGCCCGCCGACCGGATAAGTTGCCCGCCCGATATAGATCTTCGTTGAGTCATAAGAACAAGAATCTACTACAGTACTAATCTAACTACACATCTAATACATTACTATAGATTACCGTTGCACAAAAAGATCTGCGTACAACAGAGTGTTAAAAGAACGAAATTATTCAAATATAATTTTCAGACGAAGCGAACACATTATAATTACGGCGATTTTTTTGACATGTCAGAACAGACAAAAAAATTTCAAAATTGTAGCATTAGGTTAAAAAATGCTAAAATTGTTTACAAATTCCAAAATTTTTTGCAACCTGCGTTTCGTTTGTATCGTAGATGTTTGCACTGTGGGTGAACTTATCATTGATATTTTACAGTACAGT
Organism: Botryllus schlosseri; assembly: GCA_000444245.1. Classification (NCBI taxonomy): domain Eukaryota; kingdom Metazoa; phylum Chordata; class Ascidiacea; order Stolidobranchia; family Styelidae; genus Botryllus; species Botryllus schlosseri. The sequence continues at coordinate 4,111 of ATSW01009967.1, forward strand.
TTGTAGCCCAATTTATCGGCCTACCGTTGTAGACGGCCCATTGTCTGCCCATTGTGAATCATAAACGGCCAAATAAAGCAAATAGGTTGGAATGATGTTTTGCTGAAGGTACCGCAATATACCAACTGAAGCAAGTCTGCGTGGGCAATATGGGCATTGGTTTTTATATCAACAAGAGGATGATGAAAAATTGTGATGTAGACAAAATTGTCACAATGAAGCAACACGGTGTGTCACCAGCCGTGTACTGTACACACAACTTCAGAGTTGCCAGCCAACAACTGCTACTGTTGGATTTCTTTCTCGATTCTTGGCAAGCTACTTAGTAAAGACTGACAATATCTACCCGAGAATGTAGGAAAGTTCTTTCGTTGTACTACAACAAATTTTATTTAGTCCTCCCATAACGCGTGATGTAACTACTGGAATTCTTCATAGGTCCCGATTTCGTTAAAATAAAGTTTTTTCATGTAACAATTTGTCAGTTTTTAACTCAAAAATGTTTGCTCAGGCCCAACTACTTCGTAATGACAGTCAGTTCCCACCAGAAATGAAGATAATCAGTACAATTCTAAGATTTTGTGGGAAAACACCCAATTTAAATACGTGAGGTCAAAATTTGGTCAAAATTAAGTTTTTGTAAGGTAAAAAAAAGTCAAAACTTTGATTTTTTTAGGTCGAAATCTTTCGTTTTTAGGTGAAATAATCACCCTAATCATGATGAATATTTATTGGAAATCAGTGTGACCTCTGCTGTTCCATTTNAGACACCAGTTCGGAAAAGCGCGGGTTCACCTTGAAAAGCGTCAATGCATTGTTCGGCCGTATACCATAATAATAGTGACAATGCTACCGAATCGCCTGCAAGCAATGACAGCCAAGACAGGCGTGTCATCACAGATCATAGGANTNAGANTGCCAGTGTGTGTCTTACTGTCTTTACCACAAGGGAACCCCTGTGACCGGCTCAGGGAACCCCTAGTGGTCCTCGAAACACCTGTTAAGAATCACTGGTCTGTTTGTCGAGGTCTGTATAATATATTTTAGTTTGCTTGTCTCTATGACTCACCAATTGGTAGGGGGTGGACAGCAAACTTGTTTTGATACATTGCACTGGCGCGAAATCGAAATCTAAAATAACTTATTTCCCTGGGATAACACAAATGTTATAGGTTTGGTGACCGCAGATTACTTACAACACAAGACATGCCGCTCTGGGATTTGTTGACTTTAGGCATTTTTAAACATGCGAAAAATGCAATGTCGTAGTTTTTAAGACCAGTGCTATCTCTTTACATATGTTTATTTAGTTTACAAGCAAGCACTTTCCGTACTCAATCTACTTCACACATGCTATTACATACACGCTCCTTAAGGCTCCTGTTGAAAGCGTAACTTGTTTATTAATGAGCCGTGACTTGACCTATCGGCATTTTTCAATTCAGGTAGTCACATACGCAGAGACAGAAGTAAAAGTATCTGTCAACGGCTAACACATAACTGGTTTTCGCGATGTTGCTCGTGATCAAATCCGAATTTTTGTGTAATAAAGACGTCACACGCGAAACGGACCCAAAGACACGTCACGTACGAAGCAGCTGGCGTNNANTCANTGGACTTGAGTTTTTTATTAGCATATAATTGCGATACCAAAACCGGGAGGATACGACCTGCACCCCTGATTCCAGAAATCACTCTAAAATTTTCCAAAATATTTTCTCGGTAGGCCTACTCGAATTGACCCAACCGCAGTTAAAATAATGACTGTGCCAGTGTGCCACGACTACGTTGTCTAGGCCTATATATACTTACTTTATTCAATTAACAAGATATATATATATACCATGCTCAAGGTTTCTACTAAGCAATGACGAAAAAATGTATTGAGTATACGCAATAAATTCGGGTATACTGTGTGATAGACATAGCTGCTACATCTGCTTTACGAAGTAACTTATTATAATGCGTAACCGTATAAAGCATATACAGAAATCTTTACTGAGTAATAAAGGGCAGCAAAAGAACGAAATATAAGTGGTACTTAATACAAAACTATAATGGAATATATTCAAATCAATATGTTTATATTGTTGTGTAAATACATGAGAATACTCCGCTTTAAGCTCTTATCGGATGAATGATTTTCATTGACACCAATACACCCTAATTACATCAACGAACGAACTTTTTGTATCACACTCGAAGATATCACGTCGTAAATGCGTGCCGGCCAAACGCTGACTGGTTTTTACACCGATTCCGTGAACAGGTGATGAAATACGGAGATGGCATCAGAATTCGGCGATTAAATACGCGGGTATAGCTTTGCTGGGGGTCAGTTTTTGTTCTCCAACCGGCGTACGCGTCGTTATTGGAGACGATGGTGTACCTGTCGTCGGGTTTTATCGAATAATGTATCTCTATTATAGGAGACAGTGATGAAATTGAAAATTTTCATTCATGCGCTGTCGGTGACGATGTATTTTAGCATGAAATCAAACAAGAAGATTAACGTTATGTAGTACTCTGCCGACGTTTCATTACATTGTGAAAAATTGTTGCCAATCTCGTATCCAAATATTCTACACTGGCTTGGCGTTGTATCGTTTACTTTGAGCCAAAATAACAAAGCGACAATAGACAAGATGCCCGCCGAAACGAAATCATGTTTTAGAAATATAACAGCAAAGAATGCTGGCGATATGTCAATATAATCGCCGCCTTGTCACGATATATCGCTGTGACATTACACATATAACCAGACTACTAATTCTCAGTCCTCACGCTTCACTGTTAAGCAACTGGTCGACCACAGCACCATTCGGAGTACAGCCAGCGTCACTAGAATAATGAATAGAATAACATGTATTTAAACTCTCACATACCTGTGTATATATTCAATATGTCGCTTTAGACGTCGTGTATATTGAGATTTCATATCGCCATTGCAAAATTAAAGAATTTAGCAGCTTGTTCATTAATCATGAGGAATAAAGCATCAAATTTTGAATTGATACGGAAAATTTATACCGTACCTGCATCGCATACGTCCCAGCGATGGAAGTGTACTAAACTGTTTAAATGTAGTCTACACTCTACAGCCCATTCTGGCAGCATAATGGCACCTAGCAAACGCAAAAGTAGTATTTTCTTTCAAAAGAATCCGAAGAATAAAAATCAAGACAGTAGTTTTAACAGGACTTCGCGTTGCTGAAACTTCAGTACCAGCACGTGTAAGACATGTAGGCTACCATCAAAAATTCAGCATCAAATTTCTCCTCCTTACATTGCAGTTTTCAATATTTGCTTTGGAGGTTCATACATTTTTTGTAATTACAATTTCGGCAGGGATATCTAGCTGATTATGATTTTTATGATTGCATATGAGTACGTGTATTCGTTATACTTTAGTTTACGTCCTACGTCCGCTAGACGTCGCTAGTAAACCAATAGACAGAAACGTCGTACGAAATGTACCGTATGAGGAAGGGCAGGGGTATCAAACTCATTTCTACCGCCGCTCATATCAGCATATTGATCGGATTCCGCGTTCCAGATACATTATACCGTAATGTATAACAAATATGACTATAACTAAGTGTTAACCACGTCCAGGACTATTTTCTACGCGACCGCCATTTTCATATTGAAGAATCTACTCGTGACATAAACACGATTTCAGGCCAGTCCTTCCAGTACACCTGAAATTATGCGCGGGTTGGTATTTAGGGGCATTCCTGACCCATGAATGATTTCAATTAAGCTTACGATGTTGTAGGAGAGACTATCGTCTGAACATGGTTTTCCCGTGAGATATATATAAAACCTTATTGGGATGTACAAGTGTAGTTACGTTACTACAAAATAAATCTAGATTAGTCCTAACAACATCTCGTAGTATCGCGGCATGGATACGGACAACTCAAAGAAATTGGACAAGTGACGAGCAATACTGGATGATAATGATTGCTTATAGTTGGTCAGATCAGCGTATCTTGGGCGATATTTATGTAAAATTATTTGACATATTTTTTTCAGGACCAGATTATGACGCATACATTGAATGTCTATTCCTATTGTATTGCAATAAGTTTCCACAAGAGTGCGATCATTATGGTGTTGAAGTTGATCTAAAGTCGGGTATACAAAAGGATATGCGACGGAACCGTAGCTCTATTTGTGAATTGTTAGTATACGATAATATCCAAACCAGACCACGCCTACTCCAACAAATCACAAATACAGCCTTGTTCCTGATCTGATTAGTGATTAGTAGTTATTGAGATGCTATTCAGATATGTTAATCTCGTGGCATATCGGTTGCCATCTCGTTTTTGTCAATTAACGAAGTCATTGTGGTGAAGCGAAGCGAATATGTTGTGTCTAATAATTCATTCCGTGTGATACTTTTGACAAAGCAATCGATGTCCACCGCTCATTATTGTTTGGATCACTGAACGATCCCGCCCTTAGATGGTGGATTGTAATGCGTCTTTTGTCAGAACAATGGTTACAAGAAAATGTTACTTTACTCTTTAGATTCCGTAGATATGCGATACGCGATCACGGCGCATCGTCAGAGGTTGTCGGCCCTTGTCTTAAAATCGAGATACATGTTTCGAGACAAAGAACATCGGTGTTTGATGTCGAACTTAAGATGTAAGTACGCAATGATACAAGCATCTTACAAGCTTTACCTACAAAAAGCATTCATAAAAACAAAAGACATCCTGAAATTCTGCGCAACACTATCTAAAAATCGATGGAGCCAGCGATGTACCATCACACACAGTATGGGCCTGAATGCGCACAAAGGCTGGGAATGGTCGAACGAATTAGCGAATACTTGTATCCCTTGTCGTTGATTGTAAACTGACCTGATTGGAAAGCTGCGGGTTCTTTACTCCGGTCCAGATTACAGCAAACCGTACAATAATACCAGTGTCTAATTTCATTAGTGCAAACCGTCTCCACGTTGTATGAAAGGGAATTTTCTCGATGTATCTACTTTTATGTAGAGCCCACCCCTTTTAAGTTTTTACTCCGGTTTCGTGTACTTTTCGGACAACAAAACAAAGCGTCTTTGATTTACTTGAGAGAAACTCGTTTGATAGTAATAGCTGCAATTCGAATTACAACACCGCCGATGGAGCTTCGTTTCGAAACTGACTATATGATGACATTAAATCCTGTGTCAATACACTTCTTTTTATGGACATGTTATTCAGAGATGATTGACAAAGGTCTTTAAAGTAGTCCACGTTTGATACTCAAAGAAACGTACAAGAGATGCCGTTAATTTATACCCAATTACAAGCATCTGCAGAAGTAGCTATTTCCAAGCTCTGTTCAAACTGCTTCAACTGTGAAGTAAAAAGAGAAAGGTCCGATAAGTACTCAAGTAACTAGTTTGAAAAGGTAGCTTTGGTGTGGTCGAGCGCGGCAAACTATAGTGGTGGTCAATCGTAAATGTAGGGATGGTGTGAACGCGAGGTTCACGTTCGCGTTCTGTGTGTGAACCTCGGAAATTTAGAGGTTCATGTTCGCAAACGAACGGTAGGTTCTGGACTGTGAACCTTTTTCATATATTACAATTTTCACGTCATTATAACATCTTTGTTTGAAATTTATTGCATTTCAACTGCGGGCCACTCTATGCATGGCACTGGCAGCATAAAAAATCAACACTAAACGAGCATGCACCTTGACAATCTCTAAAATTGTACTTGCTTTGTTACAAAAGGNTGCTCNAAATATCCAGCTTTCCGTTTGTGAATATTTAGTGACTCTCTGCTGTGAGCTTGACCCGCGATCACACAACATCAATAGCGAAATACACTACATATGTAGGTAGTCAGCGAATGATGCTTATTCAACCAATCACTGAAATTTATATCGTTATCTGATGTAAAAAATCTAGCGGGCGTACGGGGTTCATCTTGATTTCGTATGTTTATTGTATCATAAAAAGCAAATCCGTGGGATTGAGGTGTTGGCTACGGTTAATGGGGTATTATCGGTAGCAGGTAGGCAGGTATTATCGGTAGCATGTGGGCTAAATTTCGGGTTAGGGGTAGGTTAGGGTTGGATTTATGGTTGGGTTAGGGTTAGGCTTTGGGTTAGGTTAGGCTAGGTTAGGTTAGGTTAGGCTATGTTTCGGGTTAGGGTAAGTTCTTGGGTTATACAGTCACATGCTGAAGTGACGCATGCTGATGTGTTCCTTGCTGAACTGTCGTTTTCCATTGTGTCGCATGCTCATTGCTCATATGTCGGGCAACCGCCGAATACATTGTCCGGTCTGGCCTAGACCGTTAGGCGCACGCTTATATTTCCTTGCAAGTCCTCGTCAAAATTGTTGGCAAAGCGACGGAAGATATTGATTTTATATGATTATTATATCATTTGATTGCTCCAATTGATACATTTGGCGATGTTTATAAAGTCAATATCTACTTCACTTCAGCATTGAGGCATTATGTGGCCCGAGTCGTCGCTAGGTATCGTGTGTACCTGTACACTAATATATCACTTCACTGAAATGTAGGGTTGGAATTAGCAATATGACGTCACGTGACGTCTTGAGGTTCACGTTCTCGTTCACACAGAACCTTTCAAAAAGGTTCGCCTTCACACGAACCTGAACATTTCAGAGGTTCACACCATCCCTAGTAAATAGCTATACTCGACAAATTGCAAGATGCGCCTTCGTGACTAACGCAAAATGAAATATTACACTCCAAATAGGTGACTTTCTCCAAAATATATTCAATCACTATTCTTCAGCGGTTAGTTCGCCCGTCATTTCACTCATCAAACTTATCCTAGACGCATCCAAATATATCTCCTGCTTTTCAAAATCTAAAAGAGGAAAAAAGAATGTAGTTTCACCTAGTAAACTGTATAGTAGACGTGGAAGTAGACTGAAACAAAGCCACTTGGGTAAGGTAATGCGAGTCGGGAAAACTTACTTGACTACCCCGAAAAAAAGAACTATTTGAATTCTGACCTCCTCTGATGAATGATTGCATCTTTGTAGCATCCGTAAATATATCAGGTGCCCACGATTACCAGAGATTGCCCGGCGCGGTTAATGTTTCTTTAACTTGCTCATGTATTTATTATTTAGTAAAAGCGGATTACGTGATGCACTATTTTCAGCTTTTGAATATTCTATACTTCCCACGTCAACGTTTTGAATGCTACTCGTGCTATAGTACGACTACCCTTGTATAATATATTGGATTGTATATAAAACAAAGAACATGTTTAAGACATGGCCTTATTAAAAACATGTTTTCCATTGTTTATTTTTCCTAGGCATGACGTCACGAACCTCTAATTGTGACGTCACCGTGAAATAACATGGACAACTGAACATATTGGGTAAATATGGATCCTTTGACGAAAAAGGATTCCGGTCTTAAACGGACCAAAAATATCTTTGACCACGTCTATACATCGTTATGTAGCATTTTTACGCTCGGCGGTCATCATCATCAGAACATCCATTCCGTACCAATGATGTATATCTACGTACTAAACTGTTGAACCGACGATGATTTCGAGGTTTCCGACCATTCCATGTCGTATGCGTCGACGATATCGGGTGCAAATATACCGTAGGCTTATACTACGTGTTTGTTTTCGAAAGTAATTACACAATTATGGCATTATTATACAATTTTTGAAGAAAAATGGAATACGTTAGAAAAATATATGGGATATTTATTGTATAGTGCTCGTCGTCGAGTTTTGGTTTTCAACATATTCGGCGTGCCAGTATACTATTAATTACTTAACTCCAGCCCTTGCAAATTTAGTTATCATGTTGGTGTGATGAAAATGACCTACGGTCAGAGAGTCGCTTTGATCTTCCATCCCCACCCAACCATTACGCGCAGTTTATCTAAGAATCGCAAGATAAATGGAGGCTACTGCTGGCTTTGCAAGTCAGTCGAAAATCATTCAAAGAGATAAAACAATGAAAGAAAGACTCGGTATAGGGTAAGGTTAATCGGGGGAGAAACGCTCGGACAGACTAACGTACTAGTTTTTGGACATTGCTACGCTACTATGTTAATAGCATCACAATATGTCTATGTCTTCTTGTCATTAGTATGGAAATCCCGTCGCCCGTAATTGTGATCCAGCCTGCTTGTCATGCAATAAATATTCAGATATTAATGGATTTCCTTATGTGTTTTGGACCGTGTTTCATCTCCATGTACCCGTTCCCCATATCAAGGATTAAACTTCAATGTTTTAATAAGGGTAAAGTGGTGGTTTAATTAATTGACCTCACGAAGTCGTTTCGACACATTCCCTGCCTCTCATTTTATCGCCATAATGTGACGTGATGAAAATATATCAAGCGAATGATGGAATGAAAGACTTGATGAAATATGATGGTATATCAGGAAACCTCTATGACCCTGAACCTTGAAGCTTCGACGTAGGTCCTATATGGTACTATTATTTCATTTGCATTTGGCGATTAAATAATGGATCTATCCGATAAAAATCGATTTGGTGCACTTTATGTTTTTGCTAATTTGCTGTACTTTTGCGTCAGTTGTCAGTCATCATGTTAAACTATCTGATTGAGTTAACTGCGATTACAACGCTGTATCAGCGTCTCTCAGAATTATCCCAACATATCCCATTCCTCAACTTCCTTCATTAACACCGTGTGGGGCATTGTATTCCACGAGAAGGTAGCTTGTAACTTTAATTAAATGTATTGTTAGCACATGGAAGTCGTGTAACGTCTCGAGAAAACACGAACCAGTGCGGAAGGCATTATTCTCTTGTTTTGGAGTATGCTGTGAGGCAAATGGAGATTGTTGTCAGCCAAAACACGATGTAAACAGCTTGTCTTGTCGTCAAATTAGAGTAAATTCAATTAACGTCACCCGAACATCTCGTCAGTGACATCTGAAAAGACTGTGAGGGGATGGAATGCCACCTTTCAACAAGATGAATACAAAAATATGACAGCTGTGTGATCGAATTTGTTACAGATAACCATCGCAACAATATCCCACAGTCAGAGCCATCTATGTTCATGTTCAATTGTTCATACAATAGATTCTTGTAATCTTCTCTAATGCGATATTTCAGGATTGAAGTAATTTTTCGCATGAGAATTATCCCAATCGGATAATCTAATAAGTCAAGTATACATATTAACGAATATTACGGCCGAAAAGATGACTACAAACTCCACCGCTGTTTTGAACGATGAAACATCATCTTTTGACCATTGATAGTCACGATACAGATTTTAAAAATAGCATTTTTACTGAAAATCTGCCCGCGTGTGACTTAAATTGAACTCGCTGCTATGTCTTGATACGACTCGAAGATGTGACATTAATCAACGTCAGAATCCTCCACCATAATATTTTAGTAGACAGAGACGATATCTGTTATAAAATTTCTTCACTAGCAGAAGTATTCACAATGGTTCATTATCCAGCCATTCAGTTTACATCTCTATAATATAGTAACACAATTAGCTATGCTTACAGCCTTCTGGACGTCTTGGACTTCTTATGTAATTCATTGTCATGCGTGTCGTATTTATAACAAAAGAAATAGTCGTACCGCCGGTTTTTCAGTCTTTCAGCAATTTCTAGTCAAGATTTATGCCATTGCGAATATAGTTTCCATCATAGACACGCTTTTGTCAGTAGAGTAGATAGGTTTATTTACTAATAAATAAGCATTGCAGGTTAGCTGTTTGGTGTGCCAAGCTACCTGACCCTTCATAACCGGAAACATCGACTATGATAGATTCGTCTACTGTTGAATTCGCACTGTGATTCAGGCCCATACAGCGACATTCGTATGTATAGTTGCTCTCAGACCTTGTCTATACGTCGTAGGTCGAATGGCTACAGGTATAGGTAAAATTATAGTATGCCATGTAACAACATATTAATCAGTTTATCACATGCCGCTCCGCGATAGCAAAGAACATTGGGTGTTGTGTCAACGTCACGACTTTTGAGTCAAGTCGACCGTCAAATTGATGTATACATGCTGACTCACTGCCTAAGAAAACAGCGAGACACCGAAATTACCTGCAATTATTTGGAAAATTCGATGGTTTCTGTACACATATCACACTGCCATTGCTGCAGATACCCCGGCGTCCATGCGTGAAACAGGTTTTGAATGTTATCACTTGTCGTTGTAGTACATTAGTCATTTGAAACGATTCAGCTCATGATTAATGGATAGGATTAAGGTGATATCAAGCGCTCTATTTGTCATTCGCCGGCCTTGCTTTGGACTACTTCCCTTTCAAAGTGCAACGCCGCTCGTTTCCAGTTGAACTTTTGTTTTAACATATATAAGGAAATCGGAAGGGGTCGATGCTATTGACGGTGTCATCAACAGCACCCGAAACTATACGGTGACTTTGAGCGAAGGGCTATTTTGCGATGGATTACTGCTGAAAGCTGCGCTCGTACGACGACGTATCTCAGCCGCACTCTCGCATCCAACGACTCTGATTACTCACAGGATGTGGCTGGGCCCAACGATTATATACAATACTCTTATTCATAAGGGGTTTTATGGTGCTAGACTGCTAAGGTCTTGTGCACCAGGTATGAGGGTAGGTAGGTAGCTATAGGTAAATCGGATAAGTCCACACAATACAACAAATTCTACAAATACTGTAATACGATACGAGAATCGTCTGTAATGATTCGGGTCGAATATCGTGAGAATCGATTTGACCGGGCAACGAAAATATAATACTTCACACCAAGAGTTACTTCAACAACGAAAGATATTGATCAGAGGCATCGAAGTATCCAAAACACGTAGACTATTGTGGGAACAAAATTTCTGGAAAGTAATGATCGCAATTCAGCATTGTCAGGGGCGTTGCTAATCATAGGAATACCAAATTATTTTTCTGTCGCAAAAATGTACAATTAGGAATTAGCAATTTCAAATTTATGAATATTGATTGGCATATATGTTTGTCTTTATTTGAAATAACGGCTTTCTATTCATGATCGTCGGGTGGGTATAGTAGTACGTTATGGCTCTGGTTTACACGATCTTTAGAATGAGTATTTCAAGTAGGCATATCGTATGCGGCGCGCAAGTGGTTACAATCACGTGCTGGCAATGACCATGACCCCAGGTTATTTGTGAAAGTATTAATAAACGAGCTACAAGCAGACACCTGCACTCGCGCATACAGGGAGACACACTCGCGCGCACACACACACAGACATTCAAACACGCATGCTCAGTGCGAACCTGTGCAGTGTGCACGCATGTGAACAGACACACACCTTTATATACATATGGCCACCCAAGCTACGCAGAACTGAAGTGGGCCGCGGTGTGCGTTGCCTACGCGGGGAATCAGCTTCCTAATTATGTAGTATTACTTACTGCATAAAAAACACTTTTGATAAATAACACAAATATGCAAAATCACACCAGCATATAGGGGCATTTACATGTCCGAACTGCAAATTCAAAACAGGACGTGTGACGATATAGCAGCATTTAAATGACATGGCTGCATTAAAAACAAAATATAATTTAAAACAATCATGTTTAAAACATGTTTTATGGTGTTCTTTCAGTCATTACGTCACGGATCCTTAATTGCGACGGCACAAGGGATTGACATTACCAATTTTAAAAAATGGTGTAAATATGGTACCTTCGACGTAAAAGGTTTCCGACTAGAGTCATAAACAGACCAGAAATATCTTTGACAGGGAATACATCGTTATGCAGCATTGTTACGGTCGGCGTTATAATCATTAGAACATCCATTATTTCGTAGAAATAATCTATGTCTACTCCATGCATGTAACATGCTGTAACTGTTGAACCGGCAAAGATTTCGAGGTTTTCAGTCATGCACCCCACGTCGTATACGTCGACTATATTGGGTGTAAATCGTCCGTAAGCAGATACTACATGTTTTTACGAAAATATTTACACGCTTATAGCATAATTATACAACGACTGAAAAGAAAATTTAAAGGATTTTCTTAAAACAATGTTTAAAACATGTTTCAAACAAGGGTCTGAAAACATTTGTTTTAAATGAAACCCATGTACCTGACGCACTGGACTACTCAAGCACAAGTTGAAGTCTGACAATACATTCCAAAACCACTTCAAGTAGAAGTAGAAGTGAACGTTCTGAAAACTACTCAAACAAATAGTTTTGAAAACTTTATTTGGTTGTGGTGTCGCATACATTTATAGTAATAAATCCGAGATCGATTACTTCCGAAATTGCGAGATGTATCGTCGCATCAATCCAAAATGACTGATGACTCCACTAACAGGTCAATTTTCGTATATATATTATAGTACCATGATACACATGAAGACTCATTGCGACCAGTTAATATGATAATTTCACTAACAAAAGAACTCCTGTCTTTACTTGATAAGAGACACCCAAAAAGTCATATATCATATCCGCATTGTGCAATAGGCAGTTTCTCCATATTGCATATCAGACTTTGGATGTCGAGAGAATCTTGCTCGATACCGTGAAGGAAATGAATTCGACCAATACTGAGGAACCGTTTATTCAACGGTTCAAAACAATTTTTTTTTTATATTATCCTAATGATACTGGAAATTCATTTCCCGACACGATTTCTCCGTTTTGAAGCATTGTCCTGACAATACCAGTCACGCATCATGGGTACGCAGACGCACTAATCTCGATGCCATTTCAGCAATCTGTCTTGCAACATCTGGGATTTTCTCTGACAAAGTGTATCCGCTGCGGTTTAATGGTTGCATACACTTTTTAGGAAGCTCGTCCGGGAAGGGCGATGAAATGATTGCTATATTTAATCCAATTGTCGTCTTCGTTTTTCACACCTTTTTGATCTTCAGTTTTCTCGGGCGGCCATGATTACTTTTATTGTGTCGTCACGCCCGTCTCCCGGGGTCGATTCGCGTGAAAACATTCAAAAACACGATAATTTGTCTCGCCAAAAGATAAAAAAATAACAAACACAGAAGCACGTTATATCTATCTTCAAATACAACAAGGGTTGACGGAATAACGCGTGAACTATTTCGTTGTTTCTTTTCTCGCTATATCTTGGGTGACAATATTGACAAGAGTTCTATCAACCTTGTCTTCTTGTCCGTGAACCTCAGGCCTGGTAATTGAATGCTTTGTAGGAGCGTCAACATTATAAAACCTGCTAGTTTTGTGATCACGTCAATTGAAATCAACGGCTTCTAAACTTCCATTGTTCAAGTATTGGGTGATTATTTTTTCAAGTATGCTCCCTCACAATCGCATTTTTGTCAATATTTGTCTTTTTATTGGTGAGAATAACTAGGCAGAAAACTGTCTACATCGCCCCTGACAATAGCATGAATTCGTGACTGACAGGCGCAATTCTCACTATCGAGATACCGTCGTACAACACGACATTAGTAATATTTATGCTTGAGCAATTGACTAGCAGACCTTTATTAAGTTTAATTAATTAAAGTATAACAATATAGCAAATTTACATGACAGTCCAATCCGCTTTATTCAGCCAAAATGCTCGGAAACATACCAAAAGTACCAATTGCAAGTAATTGCGTTCATCTTGTACACAATTCTGCACTCGATGCCCTTTTGCAGTCACGACCGTAACGCAAACGTAATGTCCAATGAAGCATTGTGTTGTCTCGATTTGGCCTTGAGTAAGCGTTATTAGCTATTCCATGAATGATTGTCTGTCCAGTTAAAAGCTTATTGCTTTATTCCCTACTGTTTTGTGATGTGCACTTTTATGATTTGAAATAACGCTTCAGCCCATAATGCGTGGCTTAGTATAGTGTACATTAAGAAATACTGTAGTGTATTAACCATAGATACGTGTGCTACATATAGTAACATATTAATATTTGTTGAATCGTTTGGTAGCCAAAATACTTTACTGCGGCTCTCTATTTATAACTGTTGGGTTGTGTGTCTCGAGCATGAAACGGGTTTGGCCACTAGTGGCATGTAAAGTGTAGCCTAGCAAGAGTGGCAGACAGTTATACCGTAGTCCTACACACAACAAACATATAGTTACGCACGCTTCGTGGTTGTGCATTGTGTAGTAAGGCAGAGTCAAATAAAGGTATGTAGACCACATCACTTCTCGGCATTACAGAATAATGACAAATAAATAATTATTTTCTATGTCATTTACGAAATTCGCTACAGGTGAGTTTTATTACTAAACGTATCTTGTTGTATTCTGTCCACGGTAGGTCAATTGATATCGGTCGCATTCAACAAAGATTCATATACCCTAGATGGGGTCTACCGTGTGACCCGCTCACAAATCGAACCCGTACAACGGCAGGACTAATCGTGCTATAATACAGTGTAATGTATGATTACATCTATTCAGTTGCACATGCTTTGACAGGCCTATCTTGTCTTAATACACTACGGCACGTTAATAAGTTGTATTTACGATATAATCACCTGGCAATAATGGGGAAGGATGTCATGTCGAATCACAACAAAACGCACCAATGACACTCTAACTAACACCAAGCTTATTTCTCTATTAAAACATCGTATTATTCTTAGATATTATGGTTTATGCTTATTATGGTATGTTAAAAATATAATCAGTCGGTTGGAAGAATCCTTTAATGTGTTGCAATGCTTACACCTGAAAAGAGGGGTACGTGTTTAGACGCGGCCGCTGAATATTGAAAAACAATCCTTTAACGGACAAGTCTTACACAACGATACATGGAATTGAGACGCAAATTCCATGCTTTGTTGATTGTTTAGTGATACGGTTTATCAAACATTCAACAGCATTCGGCGTGTCTAAACAGTCTCCTAATGGGAGTCTTATGAACAACGACGCACTTGAAGCATGTCTTTGTCGAAAAGGTGGCAAAGCGAACCGGATTTATATGTGTACAGATGGGTAATGTCACGGGTTCAGTAATAACAATTTCGGCTTTCGCCACAATTGGGACAAGATTAGAAACGGCTCGCCACCAGCTTTTTAAAAAGATTTCAGGCTTTCTGTCAACAATAAAATTATAAAATATTACGGTCAAAATTGACATGTTCCCTGTTCAAATCCACGGGGCTGTGGTAAGATTCAAGATTAAGCAGCAATAAACCTAAATCCTGATCGCGCGGTTCATCATGAACAAGGTTTTAGTAGACAGGAGCGTGTTCGTGCATTGCTGCGTGCCGTCAGTATTATGTTCGGAAGTAGGTTTACTTTTACATATCATAACGTCTGGCGTCAGGCTAACGTCTTTACAGCCAGCAGCGAAACCGCACTTTGTCAGGCACCCAATAATGACTTGTCTTAGGCCCCCGTTTGGGTGTTTAATCAAACTTCTGCGGGGGTTTGCCGAACAGACTCTAATTATTATTACGGTTCATTTTAAAACTACTCTTTTCCCATCGGCGAGCTCTATTTATTTCTATAGACTGCGCTGATTCCCCACTCTGTAACGTGTGTTATATCCCCAACACAGTTGGCCGTATACTCTTGCATTGCAAAAATAGGACTTTCACCGGACATTCCATGCCGACGCATGTCCCACGCTCAATAAACCGATTACTTACCAACTTACTGACTCTGAAAATATTCACCCGGTCTCCGAGTTTATCATTTCTTGTGACATACATTCATAGTTTGTAATTTATTTTAAATCTCTGTCCTACAGCATGAAAATACGATCCTAAAGAACACATCATGTCCGTGGCGCACAAGGCTGAAAACAAGGCTGATCAGATTTACCGGTAGAGCTGATGGAGTTGACGACTTCAGGACCTATCATTGTACAATGTAAAATTGTACGTCTTGTGGTATGTTCAAATTATTCACGTCACACGGAGAATCCATTGTTATTATATTGTTATTAATAACGTTAATGAATCATGTTCTTATTCCCTGACACCCGGAAAAGACTGTCACCACGCAAACGATATTGCGGTCGCTCACATGTAAAAGACCGAACAAAAAAAAATCACTTGGCGAAACGCACGCGATTGCAAATTGCGTTTTCCATGGAGCTCGATAATTTTCTCTGTGGGTCACATTGTACTGCAGACATCAGATTGTAGGGATATTACTATTGGACGAAGGCCAATTCGAAGCGTGGATATCAATATCGACAGTTTCGGCCAATATGCGGCGGTCTTGTTGAGCGGAGGCATGACCGCCTATCCCTGAG
>ATSW01009968.1:0-18220 GCA_000444245.1 Botryllus schlosseri
GGTCTTTGTCTGGGCTTTTTTGTCGCCGTAAGAACGGCAACGGCAGGGGAAGAGGAGCTCAGATAAACCTCCGACGGGAAACGAACCCGATCCGTCTGCGTGCTGGGCGCTTATCGTAACCACTACACTATCTGCTTCTTAACCCTTTTTCTGCCTGCGCCCCTTTCGAGAAATTTTCTTGGTCTGAATGGCGCCCCTATATTATAAGGGTTGTAGGCCTACTAAAGACTATATGGTGAAACTGGAAGTTCTTCATACTGGGTTTGGACTTGACCATAGGAAATGTTTCGCGCTTGAATCGTTACCGATTACCAACCAACTAATTAACGACCTAATTATTGTGCGTACTATTTTCATGACCATGTGAAGGACACAGTAGCTACGCTCAGGAAGCAAGTACCTCACAATTTACATGAATTATTTTAATAAGTACTGCAACCGTGAAAACATGGCATACGTCGCGCGAAGCGCGTTAAAAAATTCGGAGATTTGATAAATTTTGTCTAAATTAAATTTGTAACGCTAACTCAGTAGTATGCAGAACAACAGTAATACTATGGAACTATGCATCCATAGAAGAACTATACTACACCATCTATAGGCTACAGCTATACGCTATGCGTTTACGGCGCCCCAGCGCCCTCATATCTCCCCCTCGTGTCATCGCCCCCTTCAAAATCCGAATCGCCCCCTGGTACAAGGATAAAAACCACTAAATTAAAACATCGCGCTCGTGAAGTACTTGATTGGATTTCGATCTTATTCTGAAGCAATATTATTTGCCTTCGATGCTGTCGTTTATCTTAGACTTGGCCGTTTTTCAGCCGCAAAGGCATGCTGTCAGATACCACAGCTGTAGACGAACCGCAACGTTTTACCAATCCTTTCGACGATTACGGACAGACCTTAAAACGGCCGCGACGACACACAGACAGCATATATACCCATCAGTAAGTAGCACAGTGCAGAGCTCAATCTGTTTGATTGTTTGTTGTATTCATGGTGTTTGTCGACTACTATGGTCAATTAGTCATATAGCCTACACCAGGCCAATTTTCTTCATTTTTATTCCATGTAGCTGCTGACTTGGTATGGCTCAATCTGAAGCCTTGATACAACTAGAGATGGTCAAAGTAGTCATCGTTTCTACTCAATTAGAAGTAACGTCGTAGATTTCTACTGAGTTAGAAGTAGAAATAGCAATTTCAAAGTCATATTCAAACCACTTCAAGTAGAACTAGAATATGATAATCTTAAATGTACTCAAGTAGTTTCGAAAAGTAGTAAATAAGTTGATGGCTCGCACACATCTAGCCTCTGATCAGAGGTGGGCACTATCGTGATAGCAGGGCGCATCTACGCGAGTCGCGACTTAACAAAATGCCGATGACACTACAAACAGGTGCAACCTTCGAAAATATGTTCTTTGTTTAGTCACAGTGATACCAGGGCACTTTCGACTAGTTGTTGTGACAATTTCACTCATAAAAGTGTTGCAAGCACACCCCAAAACTACACTCGATAGTGTCAAATGTAAAGACTTTTGCGTACAGACTGTTCAGTAATAGCGGCATTATAGTTTAAGAACATAAGAAAGTGAGTGCAGGCAAAACCTACACTCGAAAAAGGTTGAAGCACTCCATTACTGACTACCTTGACAAGATAGCATAATGGCGAATTGTCTGGCTTCGTGACCGGTAGGTCGTAGACGGTTCGATACCGACCGAGTCAGACCAAAGACCTGATTAGAAGGCCTATATGCTAACACTGGTATAAACTATAAAATAAACTATATCCTTTCCTTTCGTTCCTTCTGACCGCAATATTGGTAGCATCGTCTCATCGCGTCCATAATCCGCTTACAGGGCTAACATCGCACTTCGATTAAAAGCTGCGTCTCTCAAGAGAAGATTTCTGCACAGAATCCTCTCGCAAAATCAAAGGTAAACGGAATAGAAGACCAGGCTTTGGATTAGAAATTTGTAATCGATGAAGCTATATTTTTCAGGACTCCACTCTACATTCGACGGATGCTCGCGAAATTCAGACTTTCGCGCAACTAACAGAGCATCATTTCCTTTCGGGCTGGGCACAATGATCGAGTACTCGAATCTTAATCGAGTATTAATTCTAATAGTCCGAATAGAGAGAGATGTTTTTTTCTAGTACTGAATCATACGCGCCTTGCCAGTAAACGTTACAAGAACGTGATCCTGTGTAGCGCGTTTAGATTGTAAAATATCAGCAGCGACAAACGCTTTTGGACGCTATTCCACACACTAATGTCACATAAACCCAAACAATCGGTAACGGATACAGAACTGGTATAATATTCTTTCTGGTCGCATAGAAGGTGCATATTTTAACTTCGTTTGTACATTGATACTCGACCCGAAGCCTAATACTTGATTCAGAATCGAGCCACCCAGGTACTCGATTTTGCCCAGCCCTAATCATTACACTCTTTTCTCATACTCGTTTCATGTTTACGTTTCTCTCGGATCTGCATATAAATATTTTTTACAAAAACCCCGTCCAAACGCAATGAAACATTCCGCCATCAGTCCAACGAAAGGATTTATTATTCAGATAAGCAAAACAATTCCGTTCGCGACACGCGAAGGAAAAACAATGTCGCGCTTCCAGACCCGCGCTGTCTCGCCGAAAACAGCAGCAGATAAGACCGCGCCATAAGAACTAGTCCAAATACACCACAGGCGTATTCGCATTTCGCAAGCGAGCAAGAACCACTCAGCGGCAAGCAGTAATCCATCCGGAGCCGGATTTCGCGCCATCCGGCACCAACAGCTCTTGCCAGATCAGCGCACTCTTTTCTGCTGCCTAGACCTGTAGATATCTTTCGACGGTGGGGCGCCCGGCGCGCCTGAAGGGGCTGGCTTGCCTTCGCCGTCCGAGTCGTCAGGGTTTGCGGGCCGCTTTACCCCCTTGGATAGGTTGAGCATGCGATGGGGGTCGTAATCGCCCGGGGCGGAATTGATTACCTGCAGCCATTCTTTATCTGAAAGGGGAGGTTATGAGGCGTCAGCAGAGGAGGTCAAGGTAGTCATCGTTCATACTCAAGCAGAAGTAACTTAAACGTTAATTTATACTTAAGTACAAATCAAAGTAGAGATTTACAAGTAAAAACGTCTTCGTCAAAATTGCTACTTTACCTAGTAATTGAGTGGAGATTTACACCATTAATTCTACTTCTAAACTGAGTAGTGAAGCTGACCACTTCGATCACGTCTGGACAGTGGACAATGGACATTCATGTTCGATCATGTCCAGTGTACATGTACATGAACACTGGTGGACAGTTGCGACATATTCCCTAAGGGGCAGGGGGAAGGAAAATACAAGAAAAAGTGCCGGAAGAATCAAACGAAGTGCAGGCACAAATCTAACAGCTTCTCAAGAGCAACTAATAGCGTCGCGCTAGTACTTGGCCAGACGGGGTTGAGGTAATTTCAACCTTGCGACATAGAGACAGATTGAAAGTACCGAGAAATTGTTTGTTCGAAAAGTCGCTAGAATAAAACAAGACTGCCACCTACCGTCGGGAACCTTCCACTCGCGAAACCGTTCCAGCAGCTCGTCCATAATCGGAAACGGCCCGTTGAAACAGTCGGGAGGCGGTAGTTGACGTAACAGCGCCCCGGCGGCTGGGGGCTCCGGGAATTCTCCGCCGGGAACCGGGTGCAACCCAGGTACTGAGGAAAGATTTTAGAAATTTTAAAATTTGAACTGCATTAATTGGACACAACGCAATAAAATCAAAATATACAGGTAAAAGAGTCAGACATATGAAATAAACTTTAAGCTTAACTAAGTTGAAAATTCAGCCTAGATGCAACTGATACAGTGTTAAAATAGCGGCAAAAGCAACATGTCATAAGTGACGTAATGCAATTACGTAATAACAGCATGTGATAACATCTTGCAACTCCACACTACGAATGATCAGCATTAATTTCGNTTTNAGGCGGCATCTTGCTATTTTTGCGGGAAAATTTTATCGGCCTTGAAATAAAAACGGTCCGTAGACATATGATCATTGATCANTGAGCAATNATCAATGANCATACGACATGATAGCATGCGACATTGGAGCATGTGGGTTAAATTTCGAGTTAGGATATATAAGGGTAAATTTCAGGCATCGGGTTCGGGATGTGGGTTAGTTCAGGGGTTATAAAGTCACGTGCTCAAATGTCGCGCAACCAATAATATACTAAAGGCGGAGATCATGAAGTTAGCTTATCCGGGAGAATGTTAATCGCGCGATTAAAAACTGTTTAGTGTTCATCTTGGCAACNTACTTCGTTGGATTAAAAATTTCACCAAACCACTCGGGATGATNCTCGCNCGAAATCAACTTGATGCGNCACGATTAACAGTTTTAATCAGACGATTAGCATTCTCCCGGAAAATCTAACTTGTGATTTCCGGNCTAAGAGCTTCATTGACCTTTCCTGGACGGCTTAAAAGTATGGTACACCAGTTCAAAAACCGCTNCCCTNAAGCGTCAGCCAGAAACCAGTGACACTCATTACCTTGAAAAACATATTTAAGAAAAATGAAATAAATAATTACTCGGGTTGAATTTCGGTCGGTAAGGCAACATTTGAGCAAGATCCGGAACCGGCAGGCCCACTCCTACTTGCGTATCGCGCTCTTCGTTAGGCTGATTTGACGAAGTCTCGTTNGAGGGTTGCATCGACGCTGACGCACCCGTCATCACGGTTCTGGCTCGGGAGTCCTATTAAAACACATAACAGATTCAATCAGACAGTATTTATTGTGTCGTCTCTTTAAATAGNGTGCGTACCTTGTATCCGATGCTTTTTAATTCCTCTGGCGTGCATGGGAACAAATCGAGAAACCGATATCTGAATGGTAAAAATTGNTTACGCGTTTGGCATACATCAAAATCGTGACATTGAAATCAGCGCACTTGCTCGACTTCATTTGTTTACATCGAGAGATCATCATATGTTAAACATCGTTATCGTCAGGCAATACAAAGCTAGATACTATTCCGAGGTGGCGTATCGCAGAGGGGTATTGTTGTTGTATAGNTCAGGATCATCTNAAACACGCGGCCCGCGTGATTGTTTTCGTGCCAGGGGTGAATTGCTACACTAGTATATCACATTTTCACGATGGGCGCAGAATGTCAGTATGCGGGGTCCCNTCAAATACTTGCCTGCTCGGAAAGACATTGAATACCCCTAATATTGGTGCTGTGGGCAGCGGCGCCATCGAAAACTATAAAATANGTCCGCGATGACATTTGAGTNTGAGACCACTGATGTAGATACAGAACTGCAAACGGTAAGCNTAGTTATTCCCGATGGAAGTAAAATGATATTTGGGTACCGCGATGACAATAATGCTAGANGTGAGGGTCCTTTTTTTGTCAAAAGCTAATNCTGAATCATGATAAAAGATATCCAGCAAAATGCTGTAAGATTTTGATGGGACATTTCGCCCCAATCCAACGTCATGTGCGTGATATATGTCGATTGAAACCGAGCGTGCTGTGAATATTGACNAATAGTCAGGCAATATCGTCTGCAGACAGGAAGGCAAAAAAGTGATTTGTGTTTTAATTAGCAGTGAGACGTCACATGTTCGGCTCGACCTCGCTGGATGCCTTTACAAAAGCTAGTCTTTACAATTATGTAATTAGAATGATTGCTTACAGACGTACCAAGCAGACAACAATCATTGCGAAACGCATGGTTACTCACTCGCAGGCTACTNTTCGAGAAAGCGCGCTACTAATAAGTAATTCTGACACCGGATCGAGTTGCTCGCATTGCGGCAATCGCTTGCTGATTACAACAGGGTTGCGAGCAGCATNGCTGCATTCCCCGATGAATAACGTTTGCAAAGACTTGACAATTCGAATACCGATTACGCGCAGGAATGAATTCCAATTCCCAGAAAAGACATACACAATAAAACACTGTCGAATTTCGAACTGCGATATCATGTATGATTGCCTGGGAATGCCTATGGGCGGAAATACAATTAATTTATAGAAGGAAAACGTCTGTTTTGCTCGTCTAATCGAGAGAAAAGGCTGTTTCCTAGCGCGCGTGTGTCAAAATCGCCTGTCTTTAACANGGTCGAGCCTAGGGCAAGTTTTTGTTGCAGTCAATTCCGACGAGAGTTGCACTTATTTTCCACAAAAGTTGCATTTATTTTTTCATAAAAGTTACACTACAAAGTTGCATTTATAGACAAGGTCCTTGCAATTATGAGGGTATGAGATACTCAAATCGATCCGTATCCAAGGCACTGTAGCAAAACTCATTGTTGGTGACTTCCACAAAATTAATAGCCTGAAAAAATTGACCCAGTGAAATTATAATTTTCGGCGGTCTTGCCTGATATACGTCAAATCAAAAAGGATCTNAAATTTCAACAACAACGAAATAATCAAGCGGTATATTTACATATAGCTGTCTCTTATACATATTTATAAGAGACAGGTAAAAAGTTGATGCATGAAAAATCGAAGAGAATCTTGGAAAAATTTACATGAAAAATCCATGAAAGCTATATGAAATATTGATAAAGTTGAAAAAAGATGTATGATAAAACGGAGAAAAGTTGCAAAAAAAGTTGCACTATAGGATTCCTCCAAACAGCTTAAANCACCATACTACATAACTTCNGANTATTTAGGAAGCTGTAAAAACAAGTTGCAAAAACTTGCCCTAGTGATTACTGATTAGCTTGGTTACACTGTTCGAGNAACTTTCNNAAGTTGTTGGCTGTTGCTTTGCTACCNATCAATTTTTGGNCGCTGAATCACAAAATGTCAATTGANNTAGCTGACAATNTCCAGTTNAAATGATATATCAGCGATGCACAACAGTACACATAATGANGATTTCTTTCAAGCCGCGCAAACTGGTCATTGGCAAGCAGCGTTGTGCTGACGATGGAGTTGTGGGTAAACCTAGCATACCCAGGTTCGTAGACTATAGATGGCATCAGAAAAGAATCACGTAACACACAAGCAATGTTAATCGTGCGATCGACGCAAAAGATTCCATCCTATCTCACCTGTCGACAAGGAGACACGTCGTCTTCTGATCGTACTCCTTCTTAAACGCTTCGAGCCNCCTCTTTTCGACCTTCANCATCGANGACAGATCGCCNACGTTGCATTCAAACTCGAGATATTCGTCCCAGATTTTCCTGAAAGCGGTAACTATACAGTTANAGAACAAGTNCGAGGCTGAATCAATCNCACGAATAACATACCCNGACTTGTCAGGCGGCAGACTTCCGGACGTCAAGACCCGTTCGAAAAGCACGCGCGTGTTGTTGTCCTCTGTACGNAAAGTCGAAACATGNAGACNCAGNTAACAAATATGTCGCGTCATCGCGGGAGACTCACCGTTTAAATGAGACATGTAGTCGATGTAGGCTAATAGATAGTCGGGCTCGTCTCCGAAGCGCTTCAGACCGAGCTCGAATATTTTGAACGCGATTTGCTTTTCCTGTAATTGATCGGTTAAGGTGGTCACAGGCCAGTGGCGAAGTAATAGGTAACTGTACTACTGACTCAGGAAGTGTTGTTATGTCACTTATACTTGAACATTGTTTACGCAAAACTAACTTTTTGAAATTTGTATTTTTAAAAGCAGTAGTTTTGAGTAATTTGCATTAGAGGTCGACCGATATTGATTTTTGCAGNCNGATATNNANTNNTGCAGGNCGANACCANTTANNAGGNCGATNACCGNTNACATANGCCGATTACCGATAACATAGGCCGATATTACTATGGAAGGAACAGAAAGCCATTTCGCCAAAAAATATTATATATTAGGCAAGATGGCACTTATACATGCCTCAGTAAGGTGAACAACAAACGAGCTAACTGAAATTAAAAAGAGTTATTGCTGAATTGTGCAGTGATTGAAATTTGGGCTAACTCATAAAGGAAAACGTGATGCAGAATTGAAGATCAGNCCAGTAGAGGTAGATTGCACCGTAGGAACTACGGTTTCTCTGCATNGGCCTAATCCCAGTTAACCTTGTCGTGCAAGCGTAAATCTGTCACGTATCGCTCTTTGCGTCGTCGATTTCTTGAGATTGAGAACACGGAGCATTGAATTTCCGNTATTTTTGNATTTTTTTGATAAAAAATATCGGCCGCGCTATTGGCCTTCATAGGCCGACCTCTAGTTTGCATCACTTTTCTGAGCGAAATTGTTGTAAGATAAGAACCGTGTGAAATAGCCCCATATCAGGGTAACTGATTATATTNACGAAGGCTTCACCGGGNCCTACGATATTAAGCCCCGGCTCCACCTATTTGTAGTGCCAATGGTCACAAATGCGCACTGCAATTTAAAAAGTAGTCACCTCCGATCAACTGCTAAAGGTACGCGACCAAATCTACTTTGAAACAACTTTGAGTAGTTTCCGATTTTTTATTACTTGAAGTACTTTTGGCATGTCTTTNAAATTGCTACTGCTAGTTGTAATTNAGTAAAAACGTATGGCTTCACTTCTACTTTAGTAGCGACGATGATTACTTTGTATACGACCCTTCGACCAAATCGACTTTTCAAACCATCATTTTTTACTTTCACTTAAAGCATGTTTGACACGTCTTCAAAATCGTTAACTGTACTTGTAGTCAGTTTCACATTGGCACTAAGAGCGCACGCATGTTCCTACCTTCGTGCAGTAATANTCCATCAGCGCCGCCGCGACAAACACGTGATACCGCACTCTCTGNTCTTCCCGCGCTTTTTTGAACACCTGCCGGGCGACCTTGATTCCTTCGCCGCGCCGCGCGAACTTCATGTACTGGATGTAAGTCTGTTGACGGAACAAGGGTGGTCAGCGACGGGGTCTTTCTTACCCACATCGAGAAATGTACCCGTTACCATCGCCAGTCAGGGTTAACAGTATCTCGGGGCTATCCGACAGTCGCCAAGTCCACATCCAAGTCGAAATACAAGCAATTTTCAATGAACAAATATTAGACAGCNCCCAAGATTACCGGGCCTCGACCTGACATATCACCCTCGCCTATCGACACATGCGTCATTCATTTTCTTCCCTAGACGTTTTGTTATCCCTTATTTCTTTCCATCCAGTGTGCATGCCTTTTATTTACATCGCCTTGACCCATGTAATGTATGTGATTTCAAAGAATACTCCAACTCGTTTCGACACCTTCTTACATTTTCCTCGTATCGCAATCTCGCGATACGATAAAACTATTAGCAAAGTGATACTGAAGTAACCACGAACTCGTCAAAATTTATGGCTTTTGACGCGATCGTCAAAGGTGTTCTGCACGAAAGTTACAATTGGCGGGCTGCGCTATCTCCGAAGATCACAACTTTACATTCCTGCCCAGAGGTGGCTAGTTACGAAGTACCTGCACTTCTGCTTCAAGTACATTTGTATACTTACACAAGTTCCTCAAGCAGTTTCTAGAATGGATCAGTATTAGGCATTACGGAATGGGGGTTAGGTTAGGACAGTGGTTCTTAAGCAGTCTCAAGGGTTCACCGGAGGTNTAAGGNACAAACCCGTCTCATACAGCAGAAGCAACACTGATTTGTCGTGAATATTCATTGCAGTCTTTTGCCTTGTGCGAAAATCAAGTTTTAATGGCTTTGTTCTATTAAAAATGTTGTTAATGCACATTTTATTTTATGCATCAGCATTGCGGAGTGTGTTAGATGTGTAATGCTACTTTTGTTTTTGTGGCTAGGCGGAAATTTGGGGTTGGCTAGGTTAGTAAACGTTAAGGACCGTTGGGTTAGGCGTTAGGCGTTGGTTTGGGTTAGATAAGGTCAGGGCTATGAATGGTCCNACGATCANCTAACNCCAACACCAACACTNAACCAANCATGAACGCGTAGATCTCCGTATAGTGCATATATCGAGTTTCGCAGGAAAACACAGCAGTCGACGATCAAACGATACACTATAAATCTGACATATTCTCGTGGAACATTGATTGCTGACGGGCATAAGTACCGCATCACGATAGATATAAGAAAGCACACTAGACCCGTGGCTGCCTACCAAAGTCTGGTCGATCTCCTTGCATTCAAGCAGTTTCTCATAGATGCTGTGGACTTTGTCAATTTTCATTCTGCCCTCTTCGAAATCNGCGTACGCAAAGTGAAGCAGCATGTTGTTACGCATCAAATTAGAAATGGCCCGCTCGTACATGGAAGCGGCCTCGTCGGCAAGTACTTTGCTGCTGCTAGTGTCCTAAACAACGGGAAAGGTGCTTTACGAAGGNGTAGACTTGGCGGCAACCGCTGACGCTCATACCCCCTTGTCGCTCATTCGCTTGCTGCTTTCCACGAGATACTGGGCGGCTTCGTACCACACGTCGGGGTGCTGGCCGAGACATAGCAGGCACTGTTCGTACGCGAACATCACTGTAAAAGGATAGTTTCAAGTCACGCTTATGAGTGGATGATGAAGATACAAGGATGCTATGCTGTGATGTCAGATTCGCGATCGTACCGAAAATATGGAAACGTTTACTCTATTTCCAGCAATCAGCTGCGTACAAGGATTGGCGATACTTGTTAGTTAGTATTCAACGGTAGTCCTGGTCAGTAACAATGTACTTCTACTTGTTTCTGACAACTCAAATAGGATTTATCTACTTGCCATACTTACACAGAAATTTACAGCATTACTTCAACTACTTGATTGGCAACATTGACTAAATCATAAGTGTACTTTCAAGGATGTGAATCCCACTACTTTGACCACCTCTGAGCATTGTACTGACTATGCTGGATTCATATTATACATATATTGGCAGATTTAAGTAAGGCGGCACTTTATCTCTTACCACGCTTTGTTTGCAGATTCAAATCTTCCGTCCGCATCGGATTCTCTTTTTCCCATTCGATGTATTTTTTCCACAATGACACCTAAGCAGTTCGGCGTTACACTCATTACAATCATTTCAATCGCCGAAACCACCTACTTGCTTCATTTCTTCTTGGTTGGCGGGGTTAGGCGGCGTGGCCGGGTTGTTTTTCTGAAGGCCCCTGGTCATCGCCTCGAACTCTCTCGTCACCCTGCGGGCGCTGATGTAGCCGTGCGTGCGGTCGTCCACCATTTTCTTTGCGATGATAGGATTGATGCTCTGCAAAAGTAATGGTATGACGTCCGGACTGATATCGACCTATGCAATCAGAGCAATGGCGACATTACTCTGCCTTTATTTGTCATCTAGTTTGTGGGGGTGGTCAAAGTAGTTATGGTTCAAGCATAGAATAGAAATAATGCCGCAAATTGTAACGATTGCCAAGACATGTCAAAGGTACTTCAAGTGAGAGTAGAAAATGAAGATATGAAAACAAAAGTACTACAGTAAGTGGTCGTAAAAGTATTAAAGTAAGGGTCGCAGCCTTTTAGTAGTTAATCGGAGGTGACTGCTTTTGTGAATGTAGGGTGCATCTTCGCCACTCACGCAAAACGACGAATGACACTATCACACTAAGAACATATGTGATTTTCGAAATAAATTCAGTTCTGCGGTAAAGGGGCTGCTTTGCCCAACTGGTGCGACGATTTCACCATAGTGTCCTATATGAAGTGGACACAATACTAAACTCCGTTACAATGCAACATTCGAGGCTGATTTTGGGGGGTTCCAGTGCCACGAGCATATTAAAATTTCTATTTTCACAATCAGTACCGCGGTAGCTTTCGATTGATACACGTTTTATCAAATTTAATGCACGGCAAACCGGTCAAAAACTACCGTCAAATTGCTTTTAGCCAAATGTAAAGTGTATCGTAGACCAACTTCACTGAACCGTGAGATTTGCTTGTGTCCACACCATAAAGAACACTATGATTTCACTTATAAAGGTGATCCAAACACACACCAAAACAACTACCTACTTTACAAAATCCAAAATAATAAAGTAGTTTTGTCTAAAAAAAAGGTAAGTAGATGAGGAAGTAGTCTAAAACATAACCACTTGATCAAGTAGCGAAAGTAAGCCAAATGTACCCGAGTAATCCGAAAAATCAGAGGTATTTCTTTATTGACGACGTCTGGCAATATGCCTCCGCTTAAAACTTCTGTAACATCGGAAGGTTATGAAGTGTATAACAAGATAACTACAAATCTTTGCATCCGCCCAAATTCTGCCAAACACCCGATGACCTCAACGCACCTGCTCATAGGCGTTGTACTCCCTCCACAGTTGCTCTATATTCAGCATGGGATTGACGCAGCCTCGCTGGTACACACGTCGAACTGCGGTGATCCTTTGATTTTCTGCGTAAGAGCCCACGGCTTCACTGCAATGCAACACTTCGGCGTTACATTATGTTTCTATAGGCAAAGCAAGCATAGAACGACAGCATGGAAAATACATTAAAACAGACAACGAAACACAAATTGTAGAATCATAAACACGAAATATTCCGGAGACTTCCCCACATCGGATTCCTTACACGGATTTCAAGAAAGCAATGTAATCGGCCCAAAGCTGGTAAGACATGATGTCCATTCCGATCTTTTCAATAGCAAAATCATAAGCCTGAGACATCTTCTCTCTGTAAAAAAAAACGGGTTAGTCAGTGAGTTTCTGCGACAGTGCGCTTAGTTAGCAAACCTGTACGAGGACAGCCCGCTCTTCGTTTCTTTGACGTAATTTAAGTAACATTTCCACAAGTCAATGTTGAGCACCTTCATTAGACACCTCTGAAATAACTTCTCGACTTTTTCGTAATTTCGCGACTTCATCTGAAAGGGATTGTCGCCGAATTAGAACGAATCAGACGCGGCAACTTGATACCAAATTATGATCCGCAATATTGTGAAATTTACCTGGTGAGTTCGTGGAGACACACTTCACATCGGGAATAGGTGAAAATATACGCTACAGTGAGCGAGGAACTATATTTGTGTCGATCGATAGGAATCATTATAACTTGTAGTTATAACTATACACTGCACTTTGTCCACTAGCTAAAATGCATGGAGTAACACTCGCCTCGATTTGGAGCTGCTTTGTGTCATATGTACTGTCTACGTTACAAGATATCATGACATCACTGAATAGTCAAAATTGTTTCCACCCAAATTTCAATTTCAGTACCGCCAAGCTCATAGCGAACAAGATTTACGTATGAGTTTGTGCGTAGCAGTTGCCACGCGATTTATGACAAGACGACCACCATTCAGGGTACCGTAGTCAGGAAAGGAACTAGGTGGTGTCTTGCAAATTTTCGATTGTGTTTAAGGGCGTAGCTAGTCGGAAAAGGAGGCTTTTAATGCCGGTCATTCTTTTGAAATTAATTTGTGTAGCACCGCCGTAGCCGGATTATACCGATACTACAACGATCAGAGATAACTATCCTTGTGCTGACAGCTCAACACATATAGACAGGCCGTGTTATTTTCGGCATATGCCAAAACTGCCAAAAATAACTTATTTTTGGCATTTTTCGATTTTTATTTTTGGCAGTTTTGGCATTGTCCTCTAAATAAATAGTTTCAGCCTCGAATTAGTCACAAGAACGCTTTATTTGGGCTAGTTTGTCAAAAGACACCACAAAATGTGCAGCATCCACGTATAATCAGTGCCTAACGATTACATAGGTTAATAATATCAAACGAAACCACAAAATGTGAGGTATCCATCGGAATCGGTGCCAATGAGCAAAAAAAAAGAAAGAAAAGCCTAACAAACACGTTCAACAGCTGATTGTTACAACTGTTGCGAGCTGATTGTTACAGCTGTTGAATAGACTTAAATCGTTTGCACTGTAACAGTGCTTCCAAACTCAGTCAGGTCAGCTAAGTTTCTCCTAAATTCATTTCTCGCCCAGCGAATCTGGGAAACATCGGCTTCAACAGTAGACGTCGAGGGAAAGAATGTCGCCAGTCATCCACAAAAGGTTTTCAGAGCTTCAAAATCGTTGGAGGGCCGAACCGGCTTCCATGCATCATGAAAAGAGATCACTTCGCCAGTGCCATCGATCTCATCGCGGAAAGAATTTTCTTCCCGATCCTTTTCCAGGAGTTTCCTGTGTTGTCTCTCAACACATTCTATTTAGTAGCCCGACTATAATTTCTCCTTCAGTCTACCGATATTTTTTCGCTGGACTGTTGTCACTTCAGGAGGCTTTAATATTACCAACTCGCATGGAAGAGACCTGGGAAGGTTAGCTTGTTTAAGAACATTGACGCAACAAGACTGTCTGGCAAAACGAGACTATGCAGCTCAGAAATAGCCAGACAGTTTGTTGCGTCACAATGTTCAACTCGATCACAATGCAAAAATCGTGGTTGATTTTGGGGGTTCCAGTTCGATGAGCAGAATATAATTTATATTTTAATAATCAGTACTGCGGCAGCTTCTCATTGATACCCTTTTTATCAAATTTAGCGCTCGACAAGCCGGTCAAAAATGCTCGTAAAATTGCCTTTGGACAAATGGAAAGTATGACGTACACCAAATGCAGTCAACCTTTCAATTTCGCTGTGCCCACACCATTTAGGACACCATGCTTTCACCCCTAATGGGTGGGCTGGACCCAGATTAAGAAACTTGCCTTTCACAAACGCTCTTCTCGCTTGTAACGCGGTCCTGTTAACACAACACCATGAACGAAATACACTATTGACAGGCCGTGTTATTTTTGGCATATGCCAAAAATTGCTTATTTTTGGCATTTTCAAATTTTTATTTTTGGCAGTTTTGGCATCTGGCTCCTGAAATGCCAAAAATGACACGGCCTGCATATAGAGAAGCACGATCTGAAGTCGACAACGCGCGTGGATCATGTTACAACACAGCCGGAGATGTAAGATTTTACGAGTGGTTGAAATATGCATCATATGACTCGCTGTCATACCAGATTTCAAATATCATGATATTCAAGGCATAATATTTTATGCGGAGAAAGTCGAAACCACTTGTAGCAGTCTTGAGTAACGAACTATTTCATAACTGGTCTGCAGTACATCTACTGTTCGTGCTGTCTTATTTGCATAAAGAATTATGTTCCTTTCGCATCGGTTGACAGCGGCGCTCTGCACATCTAGATTAATTTCGTTATGCCTTATGCGTTGTCAGTTTAGGATCAATATGCTGTCAGCAAACTCAAGATAGTACAGCTACCCAGAGTTAAGATGGTGAATACCATTATACAATGTAGTGTTATACAATGTAGTGTGTGCTATAGAATCGCCGATAAACATGAAGCTCGCAACAAATTTCCCCACCTCCAATGCGTTGCTTTTGTGTCGCTGGCGGAGTAAATTACTCTCATTCTCACAGACGAGAGAAAAAAGGCATCATCGTATTGTTGTCAAACGCGCGTGGCTAATTGTTGATCAGTGCGAACAATCGATCATGCCAATTTGATATTTTAACATGAGATGCATTCGAATTTGCCTATGAGGTTGCTCACACAAACGAAACACTCCTTTGCCTACATCTCTATTAGTTCATCAATGTGAACAAAATCTCCAAAATCAGCATTAAAAATGCTTGCTGTGGCTTACTTTAGCCACACACATAGACATCGTGGTTCATACGCGACGGACGCGAGAGATTGACAGTCAACGTCAAGCAAAACAAAACCCGCCAACCTAGTTTGTACCAATAAAAGGAGTTCGTGTTTTATCTAAAAATAGTACATTGAGCTTAAGCCTCGATTGCTGGAATAGTCGTGCCGGTGACGTCATATTCGGTGCTACGATCGTTATTTGTTGATACACATTATACAATGTTATCTTCTTTTCAATTCTCTAGGATCTCTACTCTAGTTTCCGACGATTACCTCTGGCGAAAGTCAGCCCTAAATATTCGGGTTTACTACAATATTAATATAATATTCAATTGCCTGTAGCCTGCAGGCCTACCAAGACGCCATCGGCGAAATCCACAATAGATAAGCAACGTCGATGGGACACTTGTCCTCGGCTTCCGCTCAGGCATGGCCGCGCCTACTTATTCAAAATTCGACGCAATGCTGATTCGTAGATATATTTGAAAGTACAGCATTGTCAGNCGTAACGCGACATACTGGTGGCTATATCGTAACCAGAGGTGGTCACTGGTCAGTAACGAAGTACTACTTATTGAAGTAGCCTACTTNAAGTAGATTTTGCCTACTCGCACTACTTACCAAGTAGTTATGATTTTCGACCACTTCTACTTGACAGTTTTCAGTTTTTTAGACAAAAATAGGCGTAGAATAGCTACTTACTTGTGAACCGGCACTCCTATTTCTACTTGAGTAGAAATTCCGGCGTTACTTCTACTTCTATCTAGGTAGCGACGGTGACTACTTTGACCATCTCTGATCGTAACTAACGCAATCCAGAAGNATAATAACAGAATGGTCAGTGCGATGCCACAAGGTTGTCGCTAATNGAAGCGATAGCGAAATCACCACAAAAGATCTTTGACCTTCCCGAATTTTGCAACTATGTATTGCAAGTAGGGCTGGGCACAATGATTCGAGTACTCGAATCTGAATCGACTATTAATTTTAATGATTCGAGTGGAGTAGTAAAAGACNATTTTTTCGAGCACNGAAATTATACGCTCCTCGCCACTGAAACTTCATTTATCAAGGAGAATTATAGTTTCGATACTAATTTTCACTGTTGAAGCCTTGAAACCTTGATTGGCCGTAAGGTAGCACACGAAACATATACGAACGTAACTGGATATAGCACATTTCCGAAGTCATGATCATCCCNCAACATTGTCACTAAGTGAGTAAGTGCAGTATGGTCGAAAAAATACCNAAGTATCTTCAATGTGATGGATAACAGTANGGTTACCATACGTCCTCTTCTAAGAGGATTTGTCCGGTTTTGCAAGTTTGAAAATTTTGAAAAAGTGTCCTCTTTTCAGATTTCCAAAATATGGTAATCCTAGATTACAGGCATAATACTCTTTGTGGNGACAAAAAGGTACNTATTTCAACCATGGCATGTTACATTTTCTTATGACGTCATAATGAGGGATACTTGATTACTCGACTCGAAGCATAATACGTGATTTAGAATCGAATCACTCAGGTACTCGATTTTGCCCAGCCCTAATTGCAAGGCTTACGGTGTATTGAAATACTATTGNATCGACGATAAAATTCGCATTACGTTCAAATCCTGCTCGAAAGAGACACGAAAGGAATAGAGAAGGTGTGATATTGGATTTTATCCGTATTAGAAGATGAATAAGCGAGCGTGAACGCTAGGATTGATNGCCTTTGCCAAGTCGATTGATTCGACCGCTCCTCATGGCTATTCATTGTATCGNACCGTGTCTTGAGCACAGCATTGTGCAATGTGCATTCGCGTCCTGACTTGTAATAGTAAACTGAGTTTTGAGTTTGCCTGGTTTTCTAAACTGACCATAACTCCCGAGCATTAGCAAAAACTATGGGTATACAATCTACACAGGTAGAAAGTGTTAATTTTGATGTGTTCTTCAATGACAATTATCAAGAAATTANATTGNCCCGAAATTAATACTTGGATAAAAATATGCAACGACTCGGTGTGCCAGTGTGTACAGAACGCGAATGCCCAGATAAGAGCGCGAGATGACCGGGAAATTCCCGACTTGGTCGAGTCGCAAAGCAGTAAGAGAATGAAAGAGCGAGACAGAATTACAGCATACAGAAGTTCGAAGTACTTAAGTAGTTTTCCTTTATTTCTGGTACTTACTCAAGTAGATTTTTTTCGCTACTTCTACTTCGCAATATTTTGTGAAATACAGTTTTTCAAGTAGAAGTAGTTTAATCTTTCAATAGGAAAGATAGCCTAAAGAATTTCGGGGCTGTNGTCACGTAGTACCGACATTCTATTTTCATAAAAGTCATGTAATACCCAGAATTTTAGCTGCGCTTTGCGCACAGTAGATATGGACTCACAAATATGTTTTAACGAAAGTATCGCTGAATATAATTTAGATACAGGGTTGCGNGGTTCTGTTTACACCGCATTGTCGCCTTTATCAAATATTTCATGCCACATGCCACCTCATTTTGTCGCTTGCGTCTTATATTCTCTGCATTACTTTTCATTCAGTGTGCAATGTACATGCCTCTTATTTACTTCGCCTAGGCTAAGGTGGGTGTCTGATCTTAAAGGCTACTCCAAGCTGTTTAGACACCTTCCTATCTTTTCATTGTATCGCAGTCTTGTGAT
>ATSW01009969.1:0-15122 GCA_000444245.1 Botryllus schlosseri
TGTATTTTGATAAAAGTTGATTCCAAGGCACACAAATGGAATTGTGAACGTGAACGTGAAATATTTGATACACATACTGCATATTTCTAGAGACTCTCGTAGTTACAGAACTTCAATACCGGTATACAATTGAATATTATACTCATATTAAAATGAACTCGAATATTTTTGGCTGACACTCGTCAGGGGTAATCGTCAGAAACTATAGAGATTTGGAAAGAACGTTGCATATCAACTACCGTATCACCAAATATTCGTTTTTATTTCGTTATGAATATCTTTTTCAAGAACGTGAATACCAAAATGAAAGCAAATATGGTGAAATTGTCGAAAATTTGATGAAAATATTTGCTGTCGTCAAATTCAGACGAATTGGTTTCAAAATGGATTGATCTTTGTATTCTTTCGAATGATTAACATTGATTGACGATAAATTTCTTGCTTTTCAGATAACGTCTGGAACACGCCTTTCTGCCGTCCATATTCATATACCTTTGGTAATTTATCACAAGATGGGAATGTTAGCAGTTATACGTCTGTATACGAAACTGCAAATACCTCCATGTCTGATGCTGTCACATCCGAAAACAGAACTCTACCGATTAAAGAGTTCTGGAGGTATGCGGCTTTCGCATAGTTTGAAATAAAGATCGTTCGCGGTGGAATCAGAGTAGCTGATGTCCAATTATCAAATTTTGAGATTCATTTTTTCAAATTGATTGGAAATCAAGTTTTTGTAACACTGTTAGACTTGGAATATAGATGTGCTGTACTTCAAATAGCTTACACGTGTTTAGACGGAACCTTTCTAGCGGGGTTGTAATGACTCGCCAACTCGCGTAACGATTTCCTGATGACTCAACTTCAGTCAAGTCAATCTGTGCATTGATTTGACTTGGACTCGAGTCATTGCGCATGACTTGAACTANGTCATATGACTCAAGACTCAGACNGCCAATACCAACATTTGATTGTAATTTCGAAGAATAGTAGCGTAACCACACTATTGGGATTTGGTCTATTGGTACTGGTACTTGAAAACGCGACCAGAAACTGCTAAAAGTGAGGGAAATAAGTTGTGAATGCGAACCATTCGATATCACCGAATAGNGTTGCAGTATATAAAGTGGATTTCACAAGACTTAAACAGGAAACTNAGCAGTCAACACAATGACTTGGACTCAGACTCGAGTCATAATACCCTTACTCGGACTCGANNGTCTGTTCGCTGACTTGACTCGNACTTGACTCNGTGGTGAATTGAAAATGATTCGACTCGACTTGACTCGAGTCAAAACTATGAAAGTGAGATTGACTTGTGACTTNGTTGCGGCCTTGCTATGTAGTTTTGGAAATGTGCGTTGAACTAGATGCCATATCTTTTGAATTTCAGCTGAAGATATTGTGGTCATGTAGGTATGGGCTCAAAAATCCGATATCGGCCTGCCTCTAGTCATGAAATTCTTGCAAACCGCTGTAGGCTGTACTAATGTGGGATTAAGCATTCATCATCATATTTGCCAGTAATTATGTACTGCGAGAGGCGAACGGCCTGGAAGATTATGGAGATTTCACCAACTGGCAGATGACGTTATGCTTGATTGTTTCGTGGATCATTACTTATCTTTGCATCATCAACGGAATCAAATCGGCCGGAAAGGTGAAGTTTGAAACCGATTTTTGCATTTTGAACTCGTAAACTATCTGCTAGTCGCAGACGATTACCCCTGACNAGTGTCAACCAAAAATATTNNGGTTCATTTCAATATGAATATATTATTCAATCATATATCACAGTTCTGTACCTCTAAGAGTATCATCTTTAATCGATTTTGGTATGTAGAGCTTCTTGGAGGTGTACAGAACTTCAATATACAATTGAATAGTATATTCATATTGAAATAAACCCGAATATTTTCGGCTCACACTCGTCAGGGGTAATCGTCAGCAACTAGTNGAGAATTGGAAATCACATTGTATATCAACAACCGTATCACAAAATATGACGTCACCAGCATGAAATTTCAAACGAGAGAGCGTTCAATGTACTATTTTGTNGACGTCATATTTTGTGGTACGATTGTTGATATACAATGTGATTTCCAATTCTCTACTAGTTGCCGACGATTACCCCTGACGAGTGTCAGCCGAAAATATTCGGGTTTATTTCAATACGAATATACTAGGCTATTCAATTTTGGTATGCGTATAATTTTCTAAAATTTGCACCACAGGTTGCTCTATTCACGGCAACGTTACCGTATGTTTTAATCGGAGTGATCTTGGTGAAAGGGTGCACGCTTCCAGGAGCAGGGGACGGGATATATTTTTATCTCAGACCGAATATTACAAAGTTGGCGGAGCCGAAGGTATCGGAAACATGACTACAATCATTAGAGCTTTCTCAATCTCTATTGAATGATATTTTCATTTTGAAATATACCCTACCCAAATATTTAGGTGTGTAGTCTAGTAGTGACCAGTAGATGTCTCAAAAGATCAATGTATATCGACAGTCGCATATTACTCGGGATTATTGCAATGTGAAGATATTATTGAATTAAATATTGAAGTTCTGTACCTCAACAGTGTCCAAAATGTCTTTTGGGCATAATTGTGTAAAACTTCATGTATAAACGTTCAAAGTATTTCCTTAGTATGTAACTATTGAACAAACATGTTAATGTGCTCAAACGATGTACCAGATATGTTTGTACATCGTTGAGATCTCAACGTATTTGTATAGAGTCCAGTTCAACACTGAACAACTTCCTTTGACGCTTTTATGTCCTTGACAAGGACAGATGTATTTCAAAATATTCTATAGCAGTAACTTGTATGGTGTTTCTCTAAATACCATGGATGGTCAATGTAGTCAAGTCACAAGGGTCTGAGTTGCATGTCAATCTCTTTTTTATAGTTTTGTTTTCAGCCAAGTCGAGTCATTTTCAACTCACCACCCAGTCAAGTCCGAGTCATGGTGTTTTGACTGTGGTCCGAGTCCAAGTCATTATGT
Source organism: Botryllus schlosseri (assembly GCA_000444245.1). NCBI lineage: Eukaryota > Metazoa > Chordata > Ascidiacea > Stolidobranchia > Styelidae > Botryllus > Botryllus schlosseri. Next base: position 3,017 of record ATSW01009969.1, read on the forward strand.
TCAGTTTTCAGTTCAACCCACTTTTTTCAACTCTGCTCGAGTGATATAGAATGACTCGCATTCATAATATCGCAATTTTCCTCAGTCTTAACAGTTTCAGGCCCTATTTTTCACGTATCAGGACTGATACCTACTTCATTAGTCCCAAAAAGTTGAAGTAGCCTACTTCTTTATTGACCAACTATGCTAAATAAACTTAAAAATCTTGGTCAAGTTATGATCTGTTTTATTATAAATTCTTATCTACGATTCGATATAGGTTTGGATTCAAGCCGGGGGCCAAGTGTGTTATTCTTATGCTATCGGATTTGCCGCCCTCATAACTATGGGCAGTTTCAACAAGTTCAACAAAGATTGCTACAGGTGAGTTTGAGACTTGAGAAATATGGTATTATAACTGATTTCAGTGCGATATCTCACAGTGTGGCCATAGCAGAGATATGGGACTTAGCTCTAATATTCACTGTACTTTGGCTTTTAGAACTTCTATGTATCTCGTCGGAAGCTGCGCTTTAACATCATTTCTAACTGGGTTCGCAGTATTTAGCATCCTCGGAAATCTCGCTCACGTCACAGGCAAGAACGTTTCAGACGTCGTAGATTCAGGTAAATTTCTTCTTTCACTTTACATGTTTGAAGTTTGAGTAGATTTAAATCGTGAGTCAATTTCAATTCGTGCCAATTATTAATTGACATTAATGAGGAAAATGAAAAAAATTAGGAATGGCTTGTTGATTTTATGGGGTGATTCTGACTTTGTAACCCATAAACATCACAACCCGAGAATACTGATGAGACTACTTGATCCGAATCAAGATATAATTGATGCTCGATTTGTGTTTGAGGTTTTATTTTAATGATTCAAGTCCAGTGGTAAAATATGATTTTTTTAAGTACTGAAGTTATACGCTCCTAGCCACTGAATAGTGGATTTATTAACGAGAATTATAGTTTCAATTGATGTTTTCCGTTGTGAAAGCCTTGAAATCTCAATTGGTCTTATCACCGTATCCAAAACATGTAGTAAAAAAGCTTACGCATTAGGGCTGTTAAAAAAAACTTTTCCTCCATATTTCACTGGCTACTTGATGAAATTGTTAGGTTGGTTGAAAATACGATGCACATCAACTTTGGCTCAATTCCAACCACTAGAAGCGAAGTTATTGCGGTAGAAATATTTGGATTTGAATAAAATAGTATTTACGGCGACTAAATCTAAAATTATTTATTATAAAATCATGGAATTGGAAATTTTTCTACTGCAGTAACTTCGCTTCTAGTGGTTGGAATTGAGCCAAATTTGGTATGCGTCATCTCTACTGACAGCCTAACAATTTTATGGGATTGACAGAAAAATTTTGAAATATAATTTTTTAATGATAAATTAAAAACTTTCTACTGCAAGAATCTCGCTTCCACTGGTTGGATTCGAGCCGAAGCTGGTGTGCAGCGTTTTTCTGACCAACCTGACAATTTCATCAAGTAGCCAGTGAAATATGGAGGAAAAGTTTTTCTTGAACAGCGCTATTGCGCATGTTTCTGGAAATGAGATCTCTGTGAAGTGATCAACCTACAGCATAGTCGCAGAGTGCAAAAAATAAGTGCAGTCGAAAAACTACTCAGTCACATTTAAATTGGTGTATGCCTGGCATCGTTTTCTTTGTGGTCACTCAAAGGGTACATATTTCAACTTTGCCAACCGGAACCTTATTTCTCCGGCTCGTAATAATCAAAATATGAAACTTTACACTTTTAAAAACTGAAATGTTGGAATTTTAGACACTCGGCTTCAATTTGATCACAGAAAAAGCAAACCACGCCATTCTTATCGCCACAGGTCCGGGTCTCGTGTTCGAAGCTTTTCCTACGGCGTTATCGTTATTACCTCTACCTCATATTTGGAATATCCTTTTCTTTTTCATGCTGATCATGATTGGTCTTGATTCTCAGGTAATTTGCACGAATTTCCAGAATTATTTTGTGGTACGATCGGGGATAAACAATGTTCTTTCCAACTCCTGATGAGTGTCAGCTGTAAATGTTCGGGTTTACTTCAATATGAATATTAATATTCTATTGTATATTGAAGCTCTGTACCTCCGAGATGCCATGCCTTAGAATTATTTGCCCGTAATCAGTACCAGTGTCAAACTTAATAAACTTGTGTCCTTTTGCAGTTTGCTTGCGTCGAATGTTTAGTTGTGATGATCACAGACCAGTTTCCGATACGTTTCAAGGACAGACGGTCAAAAATTGTGCTACGGACGGTGCTATGTTTTACGATGATGGTCATCGGTCTGATATTCATCCCATCGGTATGTGTATTGTTTACGAGAACGAAAGATCGCAATCGTATCTGCCCCAGTTGTAGCCGCTATGTCTCATGGCAACTCTTTGGTTTGCCTGTGTTATTTATTGTTATTTGACCCATCAGCAATAGGGATGTTCAAAAATGAGTTTTTTTCTCAAATTGTACAGTCTACTCAATAAAATTGTTAGGTTACCTAATTTAAGCCTACACACCAAATTTGGTTCAATCCCAGCAAGTAGCCGCATTGCTACAGAAGAAAGTTTTTTTCTATTACATAAAAATAAATGAACAAAATTTTCAAAATTTTCTTTCCGCCCCATGAAAGTGTTAGGTCGTCTATGGAAACGATGTTCACCAAATTTAGCTCAATTCCAACCAGCGGAAGCGGAGCTATTGCCGTCGAAAAATTTGGATTTGAATAAAATAGTATTTACGGTGGGTACACCTATAATAAATAATTGAAGAATTGGTCAACGTAAATACCATCTTATTGATAATCCAAATTTTTCGACGGTGATAACTCCGCTTCCGCTGGTTGGAATTGAACCAAATTTGGTGTACATCGTTTTCTTAGACAACCTAACACTTTCATGTAGTCAACAGCAAATTTTTAAAATAGAAACTTTCTTCTCCAGTAGCGACGCACCTACTGGCTGGAATTGAACCAAATTTGGTGTGTAGGCTTAAATTCGGTAACCTAATAATTTTATCAAGTAGCCAGTACAATTTGAGAAAAAAAGTCATTTTTGATCACCCCCAATCAGCAAGTGTCAGTTGGTCTTTGAATCACTTCTGCAATTTTTCTAGTCGAGTTTACAAAATTTTACCAGGGCGGCGTGTATGTGTTTGAACTGTTCAACAACTACGCCGTGAGCGGGATCGCCATCCTCTGGACTGCGATGATGGAGGCTGTCGCAATCGCATACTTTTACGGGATAGAAAACTTCTACGGGCATATACAAGAGATGATCGGCTACCGGCCCTCGCCATTTCTGAAGATAACTCTGTTGATTTTCACGCCCTTGTTGACATTGGTAAGAATTGAAGGTGGTGTGTTGTGGTCGTACTTTGGTTGTGAAATTCCTTGAATTCCGATGCGTCCAATTTGAAACTATAACCTCATGTGGGATTACTGCAAGCAGGCTTGTAGCCAAGTCACAAGTCAATCTCACTTTTATAGTTTTGACTCGAGTCAAGTCCGAGTCCACGTCGGCGAGCAGAAGGTCAAGTCCGAGTCACGGTATTATGACTCGAGTCCAAGTCATTGCGTTGACTGCTCAGTTTCGAGTTAATGTCCTGTTAAAACCACTTTTTATCACTCTGTTTGGTGATATCAAACGGTTTGCATTTAAATTACACTAATTTTCCTCACTTTTAACAGTTTCTGGTCGCATTTTCAAGTACCAGTTCCAATAACCGAAATACCAACAACGTGGTAGCTTTACTATTCTTCGAAATTACAATGAAATGTCAGTCTGGGCCGTCTGAGACTCGAGTCATGTGACTTGGTCCGAATTATGCACAATGACTCGAGTCCAAGTTGGGTCAATATACAGATTGACTCGAGGCGAGTCATTTCCGTTTTTTGAAAAAATGACTCGAGTCATCAGAAAATCGCGAGTCTAGTCATGACCTGAGTCATTACAGCCGTGTCTGCAAGTAGCCATCACCTACTTGAGTACTTTGAGAAAGCGGAAGTACTCTGTGAAAGAATTACGGCAGTGCGCAATCGATCATGCGGTGTAGTAAATAGTGTGGTAGATATATCGTTAAACCCATTGTTAACACGATTTTGAAATATTTCAACCAAACAATACCTAATTTTACAGGGAATTATGTTATTTCATATATTTCAATATCGACCGCTGTCTGTAGCTGGGTACAATTATCCTGCGTGGGCGAACGGAATCGGGTGGATGATGTGCCTGTCATCGCTACTCTGCGTTCCAGTTGTGTTTGTTTACACTTTATGGAATGAACACGGCACTTTCAAAGAGGTGAATGGCATCTCATAGGAGATAGAACTTGACGGCTAGACAATTCACAGCTTTAACTAATTAGATTAGAATTAGAACGATGGCTACACAGTTGTTTTCGAATTAGATTAGAATTACTGAATTCGCGATATCTGTAAATTGAATTAAATTGCGTTCGCTTCATATGAAATCAGAATTCATTGTCACAAGCATTAGAATAGCTAATGTCTGCACAGAAAACTTGGCTCGTTTTACATCATACAGTTCTGTATTATTTTCGGTATATTTTTCCAAATTACATTAGAATTAGAATTTATGGATTCTAGTTATTCCAAATCTGAGGTAAATACAACAAAAATTGAGTCCAGTTTATACCAAATCAGAGTCCATTCCGATAAGCACGAGCATGGTGAATGTCTGCACATCAAGCTTAGCTTGTTTCGCACTATACAGTTTCCCTGCAACGTTTTCAGGTGAACTAGTAATTAAATTGGGTTTAAATTAGATTACCGCTGTTTCGCTCTAGACAAATGAAATTATATCTAGTTGTCCAAGTCTGATTGGAGGGTGTTTGCATGTCTTTTTTCACTCGATATTTTTTGAATTTTAGAGGTTTATGAAGTCCATGCGGAAAATTCCTGGTCAGTCGCGACAAGGGCGAGTTGCAGCGGAAGAGAAATTGTTCATATCTTCGTCTTTGTCGATTGGGGTTGACAGATAATATATTTTGTAATTTCTCGAAGAATATATATTTTCACTGTTTTTCTATACAGTCGACTGCATAATGCATATCGTTTGATATTTTTGAATTGACTCACCAGGTATTACAAATTACTATTTTACGTCCATACTACCTCGAATATGAATTGTATGAAGCGATTGTTATGTCACCATGCAGGAGTGAATGCTCATCAATCTGTTGTTTGTCAATGGTTCTGCGTGTATTTAGGACTTCATTGCAATGTGGACGAGTGTACTACCAAGCAGTGTTACCATACGTACTAGAGGTCGACCGATTATCGACATGGCCGATATTTAGAGCTTTCCCGGTTATCGATATCGGCCTATGAAGGCCGATATTATATATTTGAAGAAATTTCGGAAATTCAATGCTCCGTGTTCTCAATCTCAAGAAATCGACGACTCAAAGGGCGATATATGACAGATTTACCCTTGCACGACGAGTTTAACTGGGTGAGCAGAGCATGCAGAGAAACTAAGCTTCCTGCATTACAATCTACCTTTTCTGGACTGATCTGCAATTCTGTATCATAATTTGCTTTTTGGGTATCCCAATTTTCATCGAATGTGCACAATTAAGCAATGATTCTTCTCAATTTCAGTTTTCTCGTTTGTCGTTCAGCTTTCTGTGGCATGAACGAGTGCCATCTTGCGTAATATATCATATTTTTGGTGAAATTGTTCTGTGCTTCCATATTAATATCGGTCTATGATATCGGTATCGGCCTGTAAAAATCAATATCGATCGACCTCTAATACGTACTCTCATATGGAGGATTTGTCCACCTTTTTCAAGAAATCCAAACCGTCCTCCGAGGACGCCCAAGTGTCCTCCATTTTAGTAGTTCGCCCTTCATAGCATTGACAGCCAGGCGATTGTACAGGCAGAACTGTAAAACGCCGTAAATTACGCGAAATCTGAAGAACCCTAAAATAGTAACACTACGACCTGATTGAGTTTGTCGAAAAAGTCGTGGTAGGACTGTAGGCCAACTTCTCTCCTGACCATCCGTACGACTAGAGGTGGCTAAATTAGTCAAACGTGGTGTAGGCTACAATTCGTAGGTTGCCGACTGGCAAGAGGTCGCGCACAGGCGCTGCATACAGGCAAAGTATCGGACTGCCAACGTGCCCAAGCGTTCCAAGGTATTTCTCATCACCAATCTTGGTGACCGCACCTCAAAATATCTGGACGGAGCCTACCGTGTAATATAATTGGATTTTGGCGAATATTACGGCAGTTTCGGCACTTGCAATTATTTTTTCACAAAAGTTGCACTAAAAGACCACCTTTTGCTCGGTTGACTAAAAAAAATAGTCAAATTCCCAGTTTCACTCCCGAAATATAGTATTCCATACGCATTCTCTATTGATTGACTAAATAAAAGGTCAACTTTCCGGCTCAGATCCCGAAATACCCGTAAGAGCGTTACTTCAGTGCTGATTTACGGTATTTCAGTCGGATTCGACCGTGTATTTCACCAAAATCGAAAATACTTTCATAAAAAATCGAATAAGTTGCAAAATGTTGCAAAAAGTTGCATGAAAAAATAGACAAAAGTTGCAAAAAAGTTGCACCATAAGATTTCTTCAAACAGCTTAAAACAGCATTCTACATATCTTCCGAGTATTTAGGAAGCTGCCGGAAGCTGTAAAAAGGTTGCAAAAGTTGCAAAAACTTGCCCTACTTATAACCAATTGACGTGAAGAATAAATGACGAATCTGACAGTGGAAAGTCGTTTGGTCACAATGCGCAATTGCGCAATGCGCATTCATCGTCAACCGTTGAATGGTATATTCATATTGAAATAAACCCGAATATTTTCGACTGACACTCGTCAGGGGTAATCGTCAGTAACTATAGTAGAGAGTTGGAAAGAACATTGTATATCAACAATCGTATCACAAAATATGATGTCACCAGCATGAAAGAGAGAGTGTTCAATGTAGTATTTTAGGTGGTACACGAATTCTATTTGTTGACAGAGTTCGGCTTGGTTTATTTTGATAAAGGTCATCGTGAACCGTATTGCAATATCTGAATACTCCAATACCGCTATGATAATTTCGGCAGAATTTACTCGTTCTTTGTTTGTCTTTCGATGAACCGATAGGAGAAAATAATGCTAAAATTAGGATATTGATTTCTTTCACACTTTTCCTGCCAGTCAGCTAAGTTATTGAATTTTTTATCAGATCACTTACAAATTTGATTCGTTACATGAACTTTTGGAGCGCTGCTCCTTCATCACGCGCTAAAGGCGAAGTGCAGGAAAATGAGAAATCAATCAATCAATCAGGTTTATTAATATTTTCATCGTTTCAAAACATCACAAGACTGCGATACAATGAAAAGATAGGAAGGTGTCGAAACAACTTGGCGAGTAGCCTTTAAGATCAAACACCCACCTTAGCGTAGGCGAAGTAAAGAAGAGGCATGCACTCTGAATGAAAAGTAATGCAGAGAATATAAGACGCAAGCGACAAAATGAGGTAGCATGTGGCAAAAATGTTTTAAATTCAAGCATATATGTTTGTCCGTAACTCGTACCAACTGAATTATTTTGCTCGGGCTTGCCCCACTCTGACGTAACAATCACCGGAGCGTGACAATCACGAGCTACGTTTCATTGAAGACAAAGCTGGGAATTTCACACGTCATTCTCAGCGGGGTGCATTTTACTGTTGCAGTAGCGTAACTTACGATCTACAAATGTATAGCCTTGGCTGGAATTACGATCGGGGCAATTGAATTTGCGACTGCTTGATATTTTCGGTTGACTTATAGGACCTGCTCCACCATTTGTAGTTTAAAATGTTGATATACTATCGAAAATACTACCATACGATGAATATGGTTTCCTGTTTACAAATGTTAGTCGTTATACATCATCGGAAGAATGTGGTATGGGAGGTATAGGACGGAGTTGAAATCGCTTACTATATCGTCCGTAATTCATTGAGCACCAACCCAACAAGCATGTTGGTACGTATACAGGCATCCACATCGAGTGAGAAATACAAAAATAGTCTCAAGAAAGTGAGCAAGTATTCGAAATTGATACATTGCATTGTGTCTTGTAGCCTATATTGCATTGTACATTCAGTGAGTGTCTTTGGCAGATGAAAATATAATCTGACAATTATTGATATTGAGGCATGAGTTATCACTTGCTATTACTGGGATAGGTGTGGTGTAAACGTTATCCAATGATATCAATTCAACCTAGTATATTTAGTAACACATTCTTGAATTTTGCCTTGGAATACGTTTCAGCGAACTTGATTAGTTCCACAGATCTTAACCAATTATGGCATGTAGGACAGGTAGCTAAAATGAAATTAATGCCCAATGCCCGTGTTACATGTCTGCCAAATAAATGGTTAACTTTGACACATTGACATATTGATTTAATCAATCTTGCATAGATTGAGTTTATTCGTTTGCTCATTTCATGAGACCATCTACTTTACATCTCTGTTTTTTGTCATGTCTCTCCCTGTCTTGTAGGTCGAGTTTGATGTTTGAATAATTAGTCTTCACTGCCGTATATTATTTTGACAATATTTTCGTCTCGTGACGTTCGGTTCAGAAATTATGTAATAACCGTTCATGATTTGTAATATACGGCGTTGTAAGGTCTTAGTTCTCATTATCTCCTGCCAGTTTTAAAAGATAATCCAAAACTAATATAAGAGTGTGTTTCTCGGTGTTAGAAGAAGATGTTTCAAGTCTTATTGACTCTAGCAATCTTGAAGTCTGATGATTTCATTGCCCTTTAGTTGTACTGCCTTGTTTACACGTTGTATTAATAAATATATTCTCTCATTGAAACGTTCTACTAAACTCTGTAGGATTTTTGAAGAATTTCGTACCACAGCGTAAATCCCGACCTATCCCTTTTATCACAATACATTAGTTCATAATACAGATTTTGGTCATGCTGTCAAATTACTGTCTCATAATCTCTTTGAGATGCAGTGTCCATTCAATGTAAATGATTCGAAGGCTGTAAAGTGGCGAAAAAGTAATCGCAAATAATCTGATATCTCTTTGTATTTCTTTTATTAATGATTGCTTAATATTTTACTAAATTGAAGACATTCACAAGACTCTGCTAACTGGGACGATTGGATCACATATTTTTGTTGACGAACCGAGCATACTATATCAGCGATGTTTTTGGTGGATTATTTTCGTGGATTTCTGCAGTATTTGGGCCTGCTGAACAAATCCGGGAAGTTAATGTTCTTAGGGCTCGACAATGCCGGAAAAACCACCCTGCTTCACATGTTAAAAGATAATAAAATGAGCGTCCACGAGCCCACGTTGCATCCGACATCGGAACAACTGACGATGGGCAATATATCCTTCACGACTTATGATCTGGGAGGCCATTCACAAGCGAGGAAAGTCTGGAAAGATTATTTTCCTGCCGTGGATGGTATTGTGTTCCTCGTTGACGCTGCGGATCCAGAACGCATGAACGAAGCGAAGGTAGAACTTGACAGTTTGCTAACAGACGAGCAAGTCGCAAACGCGCCTGTTCTTGTACTCGGAAACAAAATCGACAGGCAGGATGCAGTAAGCGAGCAGGCTCTTCGGGAGTTTTTCGGATTGCGTACAACCGGTAAAGGTTCAGTTCCTTTGGACAGCCTTAACGGCGCGAGACCAGTCGAACTCTTTATGTGTTCCGTTCTCAAAAAGCAAGGATACGGCGAAGGTTTCCGATGGCTGAGTCAATACATTAATTAAAAAGGAAAAGCGGACATGCGTTGTACAGTCATGATACTATTGTCCGATTTACATTGACAGCATAGCAACCGCGTGTTCAAATCATCAGAGATTCTTTCGCTACTCTCTTGTGCAATCACAATTCGAGTGGTTCCACCCTGACAGCTGGATAATTCTAATTAAAGTCAAATGACGGTAATCTAATTCTAATTTAATTTCTAGATTTCGTGAAAATGCTACCGGTGAACAATACAGCGCCAAATGAGCCAAGCTTGCTGTACAGACATTTTTCCTTCTCATGAATAAACTACGATTTCATAGCCTATGAACTGAATTTGATTAAATTAACAAGTTTTCACGAAAAACCTGTGTAGCTAAATTTATAACCAATTTCGAACAAAAAACTATCTATGATTCTAATTCTAGTCTAATTTGGAAATAATTGTATAGCTGTAATTCTAACTAATATTGAAAAGATGGAAGTTTTCTAGTTGTCCATGTGTGTTGCCACGTTAGTGTTAAAAGTTAAACCTTAATTTTGTGTATTGCATCATTATATCTACATTGTTGCGTTCTCGTTACCGCGAAACAGTCTTCTGTATAACAGTTGGTTGTAAATAACGCAAATTGAAAGTTTACAGCAATGAATTGTTATCTTCGTAACTGATCTGTGATTTGACATGGGCTTGCTATGCTGACGGTGTGAGTTGTTCTAATATTTTCTGAAATTATAGTGCATATATATCGAAAAACGCGTCGGAACTTTCATGTACAATACTATTTAAAATATCTAGGGTAGGCTAATTATGATGAATTCTGGCACCGACTTGGACTGCGTGTAGTTAAATTTCTGAAATTCGGTATATGAAGTGCCAGTTACTGTGGGACGAATATTCTTTTGGTGTGTGACGTGCTATCCAGCATTTGTTCTGATCCTGTGGTGGACAGTAGTGTAATTGCGTTGATGATGCTTAATATGCACCAGTGGACATGTCCGCCAGGATCCCTATATGTCGTGTGTGGCAAGATGAAATTTGTGTAACATTTCCGGAAGTTATTTTCGTTCTAACCCAGCGTACGCGATTGAAACTAATATCAGTTAATATTTTGCTTGTTGGTATTGACGAATGTTTATCTCGGGAAATGGCGTTTCCTCAATCATTTCTAATTGTTTGCGTCTGAATTTCACTATGTTTTGTGAATTTGGATAAATATTACGTCAATATACTGGATAGCTTCCTGTTTATGTGAAGACGCTGCAAACATGAGTTACAATATTTTGATCAAGATTTAAGGTTGCAGGAATTGGCTCAAGTAATGCCTTTCGTCAGTTGTATGTGGTATTTGCCATGAGAAAAAGCATCCACTCCCGTTTGCATTAAAAGATTTTTGTATTTTCGGAGACTCTATGATCAAAATCATAATGTTGGAATTGGAATACTGTATGTGATTACGTTCTCTGTCATGGCCTGCATGTTATGCAAGCTTCATCGCTTCTGCAATGGTAAAGCAAGCGTGTCTCCTCTTGAAGTCTTGACATTGTCTGGTTATCGAGTACAATTGTGAACTTGTGCATTTGATTCATTATGAAGTGCACGGCTAATCTGCCTTAAATATGGAGTTTATTGTACATGGGATAAATATTGCATATTGCTATATGTGAATGTGAATTTTGATGTCTTGATCGAAATGGGTCTTTTTTTGATATTGGAAATATTCTGTTTGATAAATTGCTCCTAAAGCACATATTCTTGTAAGTAATTAATATTCAATTGGACAGCTTACTATTTTCTCTGGTACGGATTAGTTGTGTGCTTCGGATATTTCTGTTTGCTCATTTGTGGCCGGATTCCGTAAATTTCTTCGAATATGGTCATGTGGTAATTTTTCTCTTACTGTATTTCCAGAGTAATCATCCCAGACGTAGTTTAATGTTAATAATCGACCTGACGAGCTCCTGACTGGGGATTTGCGACATACTTCAAGCATGGCATCGTGGGGCGGGCATACTTTACCTGGTACTTTCTTCATACTGTTCGGTATCTACTATCTGATCAGCCACATATCAAGATACCTCAAGTAAGAGGACTGCTGAGTATTTGTAGAGTAGTCTTATATAGAAGAAGAGAGAATAGTATGGACACTATAACTAGGCCGATAACTCTCAGCCTCAATGGCAATTAGAGTTTAATTTGAGGACTCGAAAAATTCGACTCGAGTCATTAGATAAGTTAACTCAATTCTGATTTGAGTACTGGAATCATTGTGCTAGCTCTACTTAACACCTCAGATGCAATGCTCAGTTTTAGACCTTAGGCCATCAATGATTCATAAGTAGGGCA
>ATSW01009970.1:0-11194 GCA_000444245.1 Botryllus schlosseri
ATTGTAATTGTAATTTGATATTTTTAGCATGGAGTAATTGTAATTGTAATCTAATTGAAACATGCATGAAAGTAATTGTAATTGTAATTGAACTGAAATAATGTAATTGATCCAACTCTGGACTGGAGTCGAGGTCTGAGTTTGTGTAAAGGACCCTGACTCCGACTCCACATTCTTTACTATGAGAAGGTGTGCTTTGAAAGGTCTGTTAAAATTACTAATAATAAATTAAATCGGATTTGTATGTACTAACAATAACTGTTATCAGTGACAATATTAATAAAATTGGACTTTATTGACAAATAGCAATTCAGTTGCATAGAGGAAGAAAATTACAACCAAATCGAGACCAACACAAAATGACTGATGCAGTCACAAGTTCGTGCAATTTTTGGAATTATACCATGATACCGTGAAAGAGCAAATACATGGTCTGGTTCTGTGAGTGACAACATCACTTGTAAAATTGATGCAAATATAATCAAATGCTGCTTCCCCTTAACAAAATCAAAAATATTTCCAGTAAGTAGCTCAGTCGCTTGGATCGAACAAATGTTTTTTTAAGAAAGAGTTTCTAAGTATAGTCCTAGTCCATGAATATTTGACTACGTAAGTGTAGACATATGCTATTTGACTACTCCTTAAATTTCGTTTCTGACCAGCGTTTACGAATAGTGAGAGAGTGTGTGCTTTTCATCGGTATAGCGTGTAGTGAGAAAATTTGTGCATTTCTGTATTAGTTACAGACTCATACACAAGACAAGAGATACACTTCAATGGTTTTTAAATATACAGGATGGGATATAACCTATATATCAAGTTTGAGTGATTCATAAATGGTAGATTATCCGTGGCTTGTCTATGTTATAAAAGCATATAACATATGAAAAAAGGAAAGATATTTTGAAATGAATACTTCCATGTTAATTGCACAGTGAACATTTCGAGCTATGCCACAATGAAACAAATTCGCATGCCATCGTGAATAATATATTTGCATATGTTTAATGGTTGTATGATAGTCATTTAACCCTCACTGTGGCGTATCATTTTCCAAGTAGTACTGTTGGTGTCGGAGTTGGAGTTGGAGCCGGAGTTCTGTGAGGAAAATAGTCGGAGTCGGAGTCAGGGTCGGTAGGTTTAAAGACTCGGGAGTCGGAGTCAGAGTTGGAGTCAGTCTATTGTTAATGTCTGGAGTCTGAGCCGGCGCTAAAATTTTACCGACACCACAGCCCTGGAGATGGCGTATTGGTGAACGTCTGCGCCACTTACGCTGGCTGCACGGTTCAAGTCCCGCCATCTGACGATTATTGATTGATTATGAACCGGCAACTCCACGCTGATCTGATAACAGCCTATTTCAGAAGATGGTGACTATTTAAAAAGGTCAGCACCCTCGCGAATGTCTGGGACTAACGTTGGCGTCAGCCACGACTCTCATTGAAATCGTGCTAGCTGTAATAATTGAGTGAAGCAAGCGTTGTTGGCTAAGCTCATGTTTTCATCACATATTTATTCATGACATTCACTCGGTTGGTAGTTCCGGTCATTTCATTCATTCGCGAGACACCCGAGAAAGTTGATGCATAGTTAGTCAGTCACCAGCTATCCTACGTAGCCCTGTAGGAATTGCTACTCGTACTGAATAGAGATTTATGAAAATTGATAAATTCACCGATTGTAGATTTCATTAGCTGGCATTTTATTGCCCCGAAAGATGTTTCGTGCATTACGCGTTTGAGCTTCGTCTACAGAAATCGCATATATTACTGGATTACAGGATGTCATACTGCGAGCTCTTACATTAAATTAATAATTTGTTGGTGTTCTAGATATACCTTCGTGAAATTTTGTATAGTATGGATCTTTGCGCGGTTCTGCCAATACTCGTTGCCGCGGTAGGGGGACAAAGTGAGTCGAAACCATATTCAGCAGTACATTTGTTTCTAAGTAGACTTGGATGTCAACAAAGGGAACATTTTGATATAGACTTCTATCTCAGCCCCTATCTTGCGTACATGAGGGAATAGTATCAGCATTTACCACACACTTGACTGCAATGTTGCAATGACAGGCGTTTTAGTGATTGACTTCGCCATGCCGTTTCCATGTTGCACAACATTGAAGTATTTTCAAATGATGGAATTTTTTAGTAGGCTACTGACTGTTGTTGACCTGTTGAATACAAAATGTAAATGTAAATGCTATTGACAATAGGTGGCCAATAGTCATATTTGTAAGAATATCAATTTTTAAAGGTCCGTGGAGATGAACCTGTACCATAATACTTTTGGTTGAATTAATCCACAACGTACCAAGATATTCATGTCAAACCCGAACCTTGAATGCGTACGATATCTGATAGATATGGAGATCTTTTACAATTTGAGACTGCACAGTACAATACGATCTTATTCATAATTATCAATGGAGAAGTAGCAATCCCCAGTGATCGGTGCGACGTTACGCTCTGATCATGACAAAGTTTGTTGATCGATGTTGTCATGTCTCGATGAGCAATAAAAGACGTGACATAGCCGGACTTCCTCTGAAAGTTTAAAGCTTCAGCGACATGCCGGGAGGCTTGCAACATCGCACATTGTTGTTGTTATTTGTGTTAGTCATGGTGTTTGTCGACTACTATATAGTCATTTACACCAGGCCAGTTTTCTTCATTTTTATTCGCACATGATAACGGCCAACAACCATCTACTTCGATGCCTCCCTAGTTGATATATAGGCTTGATTTATAGCTAGCATTAAAAATTCATGCTTAATCATTTCAAATCAAANTCCAATTCCATTTCCAACCGGGCCAGGCCCGAACCCCAAAATCCCGGCCTGAATTTCAGGTTCAAGCCTGTATTTTAACACAATTCTCCCACTATACAGTGACTAAATGTCTAGATGCCCACATTGCCTAGTGACGAAATTACGACCTATGCTCTGACTCCGCTGTCATATTTCTGGCACCTGTTTCAGATTTGACATGTAAAGACGACGAATTCGCGTGTTCCGATGGATCAGAATGTATTTTAGCCTGGCGTTTCTGCAACGGGTATCGTGACTGCCCGTAAGTAAGCGAGTCGGTCATAAATTTGAACATCCAGGATGGTATACGTTAGCAACTCAAATAAGTTTATCTACTTGCACAACTCAAGTGGCCACGCATGTTTTCGTACCATCGCCACTTCTATTATACTTCAACAGTGTTTAAAGATTAATAACTGGATTTTAACTCTTTGGATTTTTGCAAGTGGTACGAAGTTTGGGGATGGATTTATTACCGATATCGCCCTAAATCCGCGCGATTTAGCACATGAATAGCGGATATATATTAAGCAGCATAGTAGTTATTCTGAATTTACCACAGATATCTACGTTGGAATTTAAAAGGCTGTCACTATAAGGATTGTCTGATAAAATTATGTGGCCTGCCGTGTAAATATAGTTTTTAACTATAATTGCTTGAGTACGTTCACATCTTTCATTTCCCACAATTAGGGTTGCATTTAAAACTTACGGTGTTTTAAAATACTTTGTTTAAAACATGTTCCAGACAATGTTTTAAAAAATGCCTTTAATTTTTTTTTTTCAAACGTTTAATTATGCCATAATTGTTTAAATACTTTAAAAAAACATGTAGTATGAGCCTGCGGACAATTTGCAGCAAATAAAATCGATATATATGATGTGGTGTGGCTGGAACTCTCTAAACCGCGGTCGGTTCAACAGTTATAACGTGTTCATAATAGATCATTAGCACGGAATGGATTTTCTGATGATGATGGCCGCCGATGGTAACAGTACTGCATAACGATGTAGTCCTGGTTAAAGATATTTATGGTCTGCTTATGACAGTGTCGGGAAGCCTTTTTTCGTCGAAGGAGCCGTATTTACCCTATATTTTCAATTGTAAATGTCATCCCACTGTGACGTCACAATTAAGGATTCGTGACGTCATGGCTAAAAAGTATCACTAAAAACATATTTCAAACAGACAGACAGACAGACCTGTTTGTTTTAAAAGGATTTTAGTTTTGAATGCACCCTACCTATAGAGCTATACTTAAAGTAGCGAGGCATGTCAACGAGGCCAATATGCGATAGCATGACTGTAACTGATTGCACGTATTCCCTGTTTTAGAGATGGATCTGATTTACCACCGTACAGAGAAAACACAGTGGCGTACGGACCCAACGTGACATTTTGCGCGGGAAAATCAGGAATGGGTTACATTTGCGTGTTGCCAGATGAGCTCGTTCCGCAGAAAGATAAATTGTGTCAGTCTGGTGAGAATACATCTTATGTGCGATGCCTGGCGTCATCCCGTTATCAGACGTATGTAAAGATGTTGTCAGTAACAATATATCAAATTTTAGGAGTACTATATTTTGTAAACTTTCACTACTTTTTGATTACTTCAGCTTCTACTTAAACAGTTTTTGAAGTCAAACCAACTAATTGTTACATTTTTTATTTTGTCGAGTGGGAAGTATACTGTTTCGTTGGGATTGCATCACTTCTTCTGATGAATCGCCATTAAATTCGCATCACGTCAAAAGAAAATAATTCGAATGCACGCAATAGGAGTGTCGGCAGTCAATTTGCGTTAGTTGCAAAGATAAGTCTTGCAATATTTTTGCAATTCACCCGCCTGAGCAATTTAAATTTCCGTAGAAATGTCGGATCGTCCACTATGGCCGATATGTATCGGCCTGTCCAATGACGACATCACTCTACTATGTTTTCTATCTTCACTACTACTAAATTGATTGATGTGAACCGTTGGAGTTCAATTCTTCGTGAAAATGCTAGTTTCTTAGCTGTCGTTTGATTGTGAATATCTGATGATACTCGACATGTCAAATTACTGCCCCCAATTAGAAGCTCAAATGGATATATCAATGTCATATTATGATATCGGCATCATCGGCAACGATCCATATCGGTATCTGCTAATAACGGTACTGCCTAAACCCCAGGAAGATGGGAGAATAAGTTGAGGCAGAAAAGACATCTGACGTAAAAACCTAAGGCAAATCAGACCGCTGATCAGTGATCACCGATGTCTGGCAACCTCTTCAGAGATTCGAAAAGCCGAATCAAAATATTGTCAAAATTGTAGCGTAAGGTCAAAAAATGTCAAAATTGTTTACAAAGTCAATTTTTTTTGTAACCTGCATTTCTTTTGTATCGTAGATGTTTGCACTGTGGGTGAACTTATCATTGATATTTTACAGCTTGTAGCCCAATTTATCGGCCTACCGTTGTAGAAGGCCCATTGTCTGCTCATTGTGAATCATAAACGGCCAAATGAAACAAATATGTTGGCATGGTGTTATGCTCAATGTACCGCAATATTCTAACTGAAGGAAGTCTGCGTGGGCAATGGGCATTGTTTTTTATATCAACAAGCGCTTGATGATAATTGTGATGCAGGCAAAATTGTCAGAATGAAGCAACACGGTGTGTCACCACCCGTGTACTGTACACGCAACTTCAGTGTCGCCAGCCAACAACTGCTACTGTTGAAGGTTCTTCTTTCATTCTTGGCAAGCTTAGTAAGAAAAGCTTCTCGGAGGTACAGAACTTCAATATACAATTGAATAGTATATTCATATTGAAATGAACCCGAATATTTTCGGCTGACACTCGTCAGGGGTAATCGTCAGCAACTAGTAGAGTAAGAAAAGTAGGAAAGTATATTTTGTTGTACTACAACAAATTTTAATTAGTTTTCCATAATGCGTAATGGAACTCCTTGAATTCTTCCTAAGTCCAGATTTAGTTAAAATAAAGTTTTTTCATGTAAAAATTTGTCAGTTTTTAAATTAAAAATGTTTTGCTCAGGCCTAAATACTTCTCAATGACAGACAGTTCCAACCAGAAATGAAGATAAGTAGTACAATTCTAAGATGATTTTGTGGGAAAACGCCTAATTTACATACGTGAGATCAAAATCTTTCGTTTTTAGGTCAAAAAATCGCCCTACAAATAAGACGTTCGGGTACAGTCACGATGCAGTATTCAAGTTTTTATCTTTCCAGATTCAACCTGCTGGACAGGCGATTACGCCTGTTTGGACGGATCCAGATGTATCGACGCTCAGTATTTTTGTGATGAGGAAGACGATTGTGGGTGAGTCTGACCGGTGATGATATTGTAATCCCCGACGAACATAAATTATGACGACATCCTTACTCTTCGCCATTTTAAAAATATATAGCATTTAGGCTGATTGATCTGCACGGAATATGTACATGTGTGACCCAACAACTTTTTTTGGGGGGGAGGGGAGTTAATATTCATGACTTTGTTAGATAAGTCTGCTTTGACCAGCCTGCTTCGTCAGTGTTAGGAACTCTTTTCGCCTAAAACAAGCAGAAATTCTTGGTGTAGTATGGTCGTATTGCGGCATAAAATAGGCATCAAGGTTGGTGATTCGTTTTTTAAAAGCCACCGCTTTATTTCATTACAATATAAGTAGATGTTGCAGTGACGTGCAGAATTTATCAAAACTGATAATAATCTTGCTACTGTCGCGCTGATTCCCGAAATCCAAATATAAACGATTTCAGAGCACTAGAGCGCGCTCAAAATAGCAAAGGGATGTGGAATCCGACTTCGTTAGAAGCATTACGTAGAATGACAGCACAGAGAAACAATAATCATTTAAGTCTTTACTCAACCTGACGACAGGTGAGGCACTGTCTCACTTGCCTCCCCTGACCGCACGTCACTGATATATATCATACGCACAGACCCGGGAGAGAGTAGCTTTTTAGCCAAGCTATCGATGTCATGCGCTATTCGCTATTTTAACGGATGAGCTTCTTCAGTTCTTTTCGTCTTCATAGGGATGGCAGCGACGAAATAGAAGTACTAGCAGGAGTTGAGCCGATTTACGCAGGCAGAGTCTGTAGATCAAAGTCATCACATATGATCGAGACGTGTCTGCTACCTGCGGAAAATGTATGTGATGGAATAGGTTTCTGCCTTAATGGTAAGTGAACCACCTTCACCACTGGCATCTTACTCATACTATGATATAGCAAGGTCTTTACCGCAGCTCATTTTTAACCTACTCGCTACATTTGCGCGATCGAACATATACCTTTGCTAGCCAATTGGGGACGTTTGTGCTATGAGATATGCGATCCACTGTAACAATGACACCACATTTAAATTCGGGCCGCCCAGTAGCCAACAACAGATTTATTTATCTTAATATTCGCTTCTCCGAAATCGTGCATATGTCTCTCTCGAAAGGTCTTCGTCTACCCGGTAGATCAGGGGTGGTCAACATTTTCGGTCAAAGCGCCACATGAGATTTATGAACCATTGATCGGGCCTTTTGAATGTTGATGAGCTTTTTCAGTCGTCCGATTGGATCGATCCGGATAAGGTCGCGGTCAGAAAAAAAATTACGTTGCGACGCCTTAAAATTGATAACAATTATGTCATAAAAGCTCAGGGTGCAGGTGCATTATTGTCCAATCCGCACAAAGCGAATCTTTGCGAATCTTTGAGAATATAGTTCGACTCAATTCTGTAAATTGGGAGACAATAAATCGTGAGAAGTGCTAGGAAATATTTCAATATTTAGTCATGAACATCCCAAATCTCGTGGACAGGCTAATTAAGTTTTGGTGGGCGTTGCAAGTTCACAATTTATTACCTGGGAAATTAATTTTTTGATAACATCACTAATTTCGAGAATTACCTCGCGGGCCACGGATTAGCCGCCCTGCGACAGACTCTACTGTATTTTTTTCTCTCTTCTCTCCCTAACACGCAAAGATGCTTTTGTTTCAGATATTGATGAATGCTTATGCGGAACGAACGGGAAATGTGAGTTTGAATTGTCGAATCGATATGGCGACAGGAAGATATGCGATTTCTTCATTTAGATTTCTTCGATGAAAAGTGTTTCCGATGTCTGTCGAACCCAGGCTTTGTAATACCTATTACGAGCGTTTGTAACGGAGTTGTAGACTGCCCGGATTTTAGCGATGAATGTCTTTGTGCAGAGAGCACGAGGCCGCTCATCTGTCAGAAGCTGATTGTTGGTGAGACGATCGCTAGCGAATCCTATAGTCAAGAACAATTCAATGATTGATTGATTCATTAATGTTGATAGATGGGATGTTGCAAGCATCAGGGCCGTCTTGCCTCTCAGCATACAACGAAACAGAAATTTCCATTACTGCGTCAGTGGTTTGCGATAACAAGTAGGTAGCATTTGGTTTATTTACTTCGTGCCGGTGTGTGCCCAAACTATCTCCATTAACCGCGCGGTTCCTGACCTGTCTTGTATCACTGACCACTATTGTTCGAATTACATATCTGCAGGATACTTGAGCCTGTTTAGGCATAAGGTCTGCATTGCAAATAGTGTTCAGACTAGGATTATCATATTGGTGGTACCAAATTCCCCAAAAAAGAGGACATTTATGCGTCCTCCGAGGACACTTTCAATTTATTGAACAAAGACGACAAATCCTCCTAAAAGAGGACATATAGTAACCCTAGATTAAACAAAACAGTGTTGCAGGCACAATGGTGCACCCCCTTTATCACTATATGCTGTATTTCCATAAATTATGCCCGACAATATAGCCTACTGTCAAAAGTTGGGTACAACGGCTATAACTGAACTATTGTTTTGCTGAGTAGTGCTGACTGCAAGGACGGCGAGGATGAGACGGGATGTCGAAAACGTGAGTTGTACTTTATTCAATGTCAGCGTCGAAACACGATACGAATTCAATGCTGGCGGATATGAAAATACTATAGGCGCGGGATCAAAACAGCACTTCGTCAGCTACCCAAACGTTGATATTGAGCCCCATAGAGTGATAAACCAAACTTCTGAGGCTTCGCCACCTAGACCCCCGTCATGCCAACCGGTTTTGTTTTTTTTGCAACTTATCAAATTTTCTTGTGCTCTATCGTGAGTCAACTTCTTCCGTATAACCGCGCGAAGCTCGAACATTTTCTTTAATTCATGATTGAATCGTTCAATATGATCGGGAACTGCATATACATTGCTATTAATTTTATCCTCTCTCTCTGCTCCCGTAATCAGATTTACCGTTAGAGCTGAGTGAGGTGTCTTGGAAAATGTAGCCTCCGTAAAAAATAATATTAAACATATTCGGGCGGGCGTTGGCATAATCACTTCGGTACATATGATGATGTTTCGTGACCTGTCTTCAATGTCAACAGATATCGAAATCGCCCAAACTTACTAAACGAAAAGACGCACACGATTTCAGATTGATATTTCTTCACTGGCAAATAATCTTTCTCTGCTGGATGGCATTTGTCTTGTTGGGTTCAGATTGCCATGACAGTAACATTCGGCGCCAGCCATTTAGGCGCCTATGGATAAGTAAACGTGTATGCATAATGCATATATATCGATGCTTTCGGTCAGCATAAGGACAGTCCTTTTAGCCAAGGTTTTCTCGCTGCCGATCGTTCTGGCACGCTTCTCTGAGACGCATGTTACATGGCCTAAAACTTCATAGGTCTTGGTGCGTCGTGGCGCGGTAATGGCCGACGCCGAAATGCCCATTTCTATTTCCATTCTAGCTTAATATCGTGTCGTTAGTCATATATTTACTGAATGTTGACTCTACGTATATGTGTGTGATTTGATATATATGTTTCACGTAATTATTTATATATGCATTAAACACTCCAAACGGGTGGCGACTGACTCTGAAGGCCTANCGGCCCCTCGTCGTCTCCCAGTCTATACCGTATNTTTGTTTCGTATACTTATTTATTTATTGATGTGACGAATAAAAGACTATCTATCTATCTATCTATAAATCACGCGTAATTTTTCTTGGGGAAGGGTACCCAATAATCAGGATATTTGGCAATCTTAGATCGCGCGTAGCGCAAAAATATTTGGTAAAAGTTGCTTAAATTAAAAAAAAATACTCTATTATTTATGTAAGTTCATGAAATAATTTTGGACCCCCTTCGAGCTCGCCCCCCCTCCAATTAGGGGTTTGGGATGTGGCAGTTACGGTCCTGTATATGCGTATGTAAAGTTCAATTTGACCACTATGCTCCATATCATCATCGATTTCATCCACGAAAACGCCAACCATTCGTATTGATAGCTGAAACCGAGGATATCTGCCATATAATATCTAGCTTTCGATTTCAATGGTTAAACTCCTGTCCAAAGCTCAAACATAAGTTAATTCGATATTGTGACTGTGGTCATCAATGCCGTTAGTGCAATTCCTTGAAATACAATTCCATATTTCAGGAGGACAATTTCTGCTTTCAAATCTGACTGATATATTGCCGCCGCCTCAACGCAAGGGAAACAATTACTCCTGTCCCCATACCAAACAGAAATGTACGTTTATGCAATTGCAGGTTTTTGCTAAGATAAAAACAGGACAGGGTCAACATATGCGGTTCAAATACGGTGGCCAATAAGCGACCGTGACTATATGGGCTAATGAAGTTGGGATTTGTATAGTTTGACTATATGACACATTGCGTTCTTGACGTCAGTTTTTTAGTATAAAATGGAACATGTCATCAAACAACGAATCCATTCGGTTCAAATTATTCAGGATGTAGTCGACGATCTCCTATGGATTCTAATTTGGACTTTTGGATTCGTGCTTCCATTCCTGTTGCCTACTTCAGCTCATTTCGCGTTGACTAACCCGTATACGTGCTTTTATCAGATGTCAACGGATGCAATGGTACACCGGAGTGCCAATTCTACTTCTCAGAAGAATGTGACTGCGAGACCAACGCAACCTTCTGTGAATATTTCTCAACTGAAGACGAGACACATGTGTCACTGTAAGTAAAAAATCATTATTAGATCCTGGAGGGATATGACCTTCAAGTTGAATCTGTACCTTATAATGAACGCTATCAAACACTAAATTGTGATTTCAGCTGGAAGACAGATGGATTCAGTCGTCTGTCATATTAATAAAACGTTATAAATTTTATTCCATGTTTTACGCCTGCTCTCAATGAAGTTTGCACGAGTAAGTGTAATGGTAGATAGTGCAATGGTTATGCGTTCGGCTNCTCGAGCGGTAGGTCGTGGGTTCGATCCCCGGCCGNGTCATACCAAAGACTCGAAAATTGGTATCCGCAGCTATCCTGCTAGGCGCTCAGCAATCACGGATAGCATGG
>ATSW01009971.1:0-20352 GCA_000444245.1 Botryllus schlosseri
TGCAACCAGAATGCTAGCAACCCCAACGAATAATTTGATGGCATGGAAGGCTATAACAGGTGCTAAGAGAATTCTAAAATATGCAATTAGGACTATACACAGAGCAAAAACAATGAATCGGAGGTAAATAGCGCGAAGCGCGAAAACTTTTTTCAGTTTGCCGTAGCTTCGCGCACCCTTCAGATGTATTCACGCCCCCCAGTTAAAGAAATACTGCACTAGCTTGTCGATGCGTGGCATATGTTGGCTCACAGCGCATCGTAAGTCATACATGGGCGCAACAAGTCGGTTTCGTTTCTTCGACTTGATAGTCATCAGAGATGANANTCTTTGCTCGCGCTCCCACGTAGAATGGAAAATTAGCAGCTGGGGAATAGCGTGATAAGCTAGAGTCGAGTACGAGGAGGCGACGGTAAGCTTGAATTTTATGGGAGAAAAATCTTTGTGTTCAACCCACCTTGGCTAATAAATCTCTTCGGTCGAAAAAACAGAATTCTACTACTCTACNCGCGTACCACCTGGAAGACCTTCGCGTACCACTAGTGGTACGCGTACCACAGGTTGGGAATCACTGGTGAAGACGAACCAAGCAAGTCATAATTTTGAGCGTGATCTGTCAAATTACTGAGATTTGCATGCATCAGTACCATCCATAGAAAGCACACATATACCCTACTATATACGCACTACTCACTTCCACTGACGTACAGTTCCAGAATTCACGGCAGTAAACATTGGAAAACACACCAAGCTCTTGTTTGCTACCTTATTTTCACAATATATGCAGATTCATTTGTTTATTCACATTTTGATCTATTTAAGACACCACAAGATTACGATACAATGAAAAGAGAGCATGAGTCAAAACGACTGGTAATAGTCTTTCAAATACACTCCTTTGCAATATAAGACTTATGATAGTATATATATTGTGAAGTATTACATATGCACACTTCGCACTAACTGAAAAATTACGAAAAAAGGCACAAAATGGACATGCAATGAAAAAGAATTATGGCGTGTACCGCCATAGGCGAAATCGATATTTGGATATCCGGTAAAACTCAAGCGCTGGCTGATGCTTATTCATTACAATGTGCTAATATTTTGCTTGAGCCAGCTGGACAGTTAGACAGCTGGACAATAATTGTCCAGCATCCGTCCGACAATTG
This sequence comes from Botryllus schlosseri, assembly GCA_000444245.1. Lineage (NCBI taxonomy): Eukaryota > Metazoa > Chordata > Ascidiacea > Stolidobranchia > Styelidae > Botryllus > Botryllus schlosseri. Next base: position 1,173 of record ATSW01009971.1, read on the forward strand.
TCCGCTTTCCTGCAAAATACGAACTGCAATTGCGGTGCGCTATATTTTGTGGATCGCTGCATTCTATTGCAATTCGACTATAGAATATAGTAATTTAGCGATAAAGTCGCGCATGTCCTGTGTGCACCTTGTGTTGCAGATTTAGTTGGATTCTGAATTGTATTTCTGTAATCCCTTAAAATTTTCTCCAAAGCAGTTTTTAAGGATGAGATGACAATCCACAACCAATTCATCAGTGAGCAATACAGTGATTAGGTACAGGGTGTATTACAGAGGTTCTCAACCTTCCTTTGGCCGTGGCCCATTTTCTGGTTTAAAAATGCTCTGGGGCCCACCTCTTATCCTCGAGTCATAGTCGTGTTCAATGTGTGGTAATCGGTGCCGCCGATATGCCTATTTCTCTAAAATATACACATCTCCCACGAATCGTATTTGAATATAGGCCTTACAGGACGTGAAATCGCGCTAAGCGCGACGAAAATTTTCAGGTTCAATAAATATCCGCCCCCAAACAACCAACGAAATACTTTTGGGCCCCTTCGAGCTCCCCCGATTGGGGCTTCGGGGTCCGACAGTTTCGGCCCTTGAAAATCGAATAACTCTTGTGTAGGCCTACTTCCGCTGTTCCACTCAGGTCGTGAAACCCAGTGATGCAATACCCACATCCACTGTGTGGTAGAATTTTAAATCCACTATAGTGCGGAATATTATTATCATTCCAGGCCTGTTTCAAACCATTCTTTGACGAATGGGATACAGCAGTTAACTGAAAAAGAATTTTTTATATGCTAGCTATAGAATGTACATGGTATGTCTTGTAGGCCTACCTATTGAAGTTGCGATGTCAGAACATAAAATCCAATGATACAATCGATTCATGTGGCTCTTACATTATGTACAATGACTTCAAGGCCGGACATTTTTAGACCGACTTCACAAATGAATGTGCTGTACTAAATCCTCAACCCATTGCGACTCGTTGCAGTGGTACGGTATATTTCCATAGGAAGNTTATAATTGATAATAAATTGCAATTATGGCTATTTTATGTTACAATAATACGACCTGCCGAAGTGGGCCTATCATAAATCTACATCAAGTACATTTCAGTCCTAGTACTATTTTCAAGGGCATACGACGCATGAAATTGCAGGAATCCTTGGTTACTTTAGCATTACCTTCCAGTTATTATGTATGTCGTTGCTGTTTGCCGGAGGTTCTCATAGCCGGGGGACAAAAGCGGCCGCTTCCCCTCCCATTTTAGACTTACAGATTGTAACTCCTTACGAGCCACTATACATCTCATCAGAGTCGGATGAAACGCTTCAAGTATAGCCTGTGTATAATTCGACAATATGAATACATTCTCGAATATATGAACATAAGAACATAAAAATAAAAAATAAAAATATAACTAAACTTTCACTAATTCTACAATTTTCAAAATAGCTCTGAGGCCCACCTTAAATTATTCCTGTGGCCTACCCTTCGAGAACCCCTGGTATATTAGAAACGGTTTCACTGAAACAACGATGTTCATTGTATGTGCACGTGCCGTGCATTCTCTTTTACGACATTCAGCTATAGACCACAATAACATAACCACGCCAATCAGTAGAAGCGCAAGAACTAACGCAATAATGTNCGTATTGGACGTCTCAGTGGTGCCGCGAAAAATTGCGGTAAACAGGGTCGGCGTACAACAAAAATTAAGGAATGCAAATTCTGACTGTGGCACATTTTAATCGGTGGTTCTATAATGTTACCCGTTCATGACGCACAATGTACAATAATTCGATGTATTGAACAGATAGTAAGATGCCGAAACGACCAAACACGGTGTCTCAATATGGCATCCCCCTCAGCCTGAGAGAGATTGACATTTGATTAAAAAATCTATTTGATGTCATGATTCGAAACAATGTTAAACATGATACATTTTTACCTCTCTTTAAACCGCTATCCACGTGTCTGTATTAAGACTCTAGAACAGTGGTTCTCAAACTTTTTTAGGCACGTCTCCCTTATGATAGTGCAAAATTTCGCGACCCCTTATCATGATATTAGAAAATATTAAAAAGTGCAACAAGAATGCTAGCAATCCCAACGGATAGTTTGAATGGCGTGGAAGGTTAGGGCTGTTGATGAGTGAATTCTGAAATATCAAAGTCGGACAATACACAGAGCAATAACTGTTATCTGGCGGTAAATCACGCGGAGCGCGGAAAATTTTTTCATTAAACTTCGGCTTCGCGCCCCTCTTCTGATGCTTTCACGCCCCCCACTTCGAGAACCACAGCACTGAAATGTATGCGCAATAGTACAAAGCATATTTTCTTGGTCACTGACTTCCGAGCAGTGTGCAGCTTAAATAGCCCCATGATGTTGAGCGAAGCTTGCGTTTTTCAGAACTTCGCCCTCCCTTGACCGAGTGTTTCGTACTTTTGTCATAAGACCAACATTAATTAAAATACATAATCTCGGCGACAAGCTCGGAAAAAACTGAAAGGACATGTTCACCCTGACTCCAATATACAAATATTTAGTGCTAAAAAGTCTCAAGTCTGAACCTTCTTTGAATTTCAGTTTTCGGCTTTCTTTTTTGGCATGCCCGTTAATCCTTTATGGACCGTGATAGATATGATGAGTCATATAGTAATCGCGAGCACTGATTGACTTGTTTTACGAATTACGGATTTGGAAACGTAGCACGTAACAATTTTAAACACATACCGTATAATGCGTAATGTGACAATAGCAACAAAGAAGTGATTTGTTGAAACTTTAATTGCTACTCATACTTTACCACATTGCCTCTATTTTGAATCTGGGTTATGGATGCGATGTACGTAGGCAGCGTAATCGTGGCATATTATTGAACAGGCTTCAAAGTAAACGAATTTCCTTTTGAGTTGATTCAGCCTATGGATTTAGTCATTCAAAAAGCTAGTTTTATGTTTTGAATTCCAAGCAACCGTTCGCGGGCCACATAAAATAGCTACGCGGGCCGCACTTTGTCCAGGCCTGGTCTAGGCCATACTGGACAATGTAGCCCTTTCGGCGTCTGAATATTGCGACGTTGATATTGAGCAGATTGCTACCGATATTACCCTATTAACAAGTTATAGGCCCTACAGCAGTATCCAACTCCCCAATCGCACGGATTTCTTCTTTATGATACAATAAACATATGAAGTCATGATTGATCCCGTACACCTGCTAGATTTTTTACATCAGACAACGATATCAATTCCATTGATTGGTTGGATAAGCATCAATCGCGGACTACATGTGGAGTATTTCGCTCTTGATGGTGTGTCATTGCGGGTCAAGCTCACATCAGAGAGTCACTAAATAAACACAAACGGAAAGCTGGATATTTCGAGCAAACTTTTGTAACAAAGCAAGTGAAATTTTTGAGATTGTCCGGGTGCATACTCGTTTAGTGTCAATTTTTTTATGCTTCCAGAGCCATGCATAGAGTGGCCCCCAGTTGAAAAGCAATAAGTTTCAACCAGAGATGTTATAATGAGGTGAAAATTGTAATATATTAAAAAGGTTCACAGTGCAAAACCTACCACGGTTCGTTTGTGAACTTGAACCTCTGAATTTCTGAGGTTCACACACAGAACGCGAACGTGAACCTCGCGTTCACACCATCCCTAGTATTGCATCTGTACCCTTACTTAAATCAGCTATCAGCAGACTTCCAACGTAACCACCGACCATGCATACTATGGTGTGCAATTCCGCCTTATTTGTCATTCAATTCCAGGTTTTACGATTACAATCGTAATTGATCCACATAGCATCAAGGTTCACAGTATATCACGGTTTCGTTTCAGCACCCAGAATGACATCATAACGGTTCCATTTATCACAATTATGATGGATATTGGTCACAAATACTACAGTACACAGATGCACTGCGTTTTTAATGCAGATATATCTCACATTATTTACAATGGACTTCATTATCCTACACACCACTACACCACGTTAGATTAATCATTCTCAATATAACGCCGATGTTAACAATTACCGCGTCAGTGACGTATTCTGTTTACAACACCGTTAGTTCTCCTGATTCCAGCGAATCCACTTCAACGTAAATTGATCTGCATGTAAATTATAATTAGACGTCCTTTTCAGTATGCTAGGACATGGACGCTTGAGCATACGTGAGATAAATTGGAAATTGTACATAATGACTGCTGTTCTTCGGAAGGTATATAAGATCATCTTCAAAATAGAATGGGTGTTGATGCAGAAGTAGATGTTGGCTTTTTTAGACATTGAAAGGTGTGGAAGGCATTCACTGCAGTTATTTACGAAAGGGTTGAGGTGCCGCTCGCGGAAATGCTCATACGTAGGAAATGAACAATTCGGGAAAGCACAAAGCGAGTTGTTTTGGAAGTTATTTCTTCCGTCAATAAGGTATGTTAAATTTCTCCAAATATTTCTCACCTCTAAAAGTATACGTCACAGTCATTCCACAGGCGAACTATCGCGTGGCGATGACTCATGTAGTCTAAGAGATCTTTCAGTAAACTACTCATACTGATCAATAATTTGCAGTAAGTTAATATAAAAAAAATGCAGGAGACAAATTTCGGAACTCGAGTTTCGATTAAAAGTCATTTGGTCCAATTACAATTCATTAGTCGCAGCAATGTTCGCAATTTATGTTTTGTTCATGATATACTTACTTAATATTGTTTCTATGACGATGAACGATTATATAAAGTTGCATTTCACGTATTAGTTTTCTAGAATACATATGTATTGATATGAGTATTTCCGAGGACTTCGTTATAGACGTTAAATAATGATAACTAATTCACTACAACCTCAAGTAGGCTACTATGCTTACCGGACCACGACTCACGAGCTCTTTCTATTTTATTCTCAATGCTCATTGCTGTTATCCGTGTCCAGTCAATAACGAGAATGCTATTACCGAGATGGACACGACCGAGAATGCTATTACCGAGAATGGACAATACCGATGATGTACCTTACCGAGAAAGACACTACCGAGAATGTCTATTACCGAGAATACTATTACCGACAATGACCATTGCCGAGAAAGACATTACCGAGAATGGACATTACCGAGAAAATAATTTAGTGGCGCTCAAAACGATGAAATTTGGATCACTCGCAAAACGCGACGCACGATCGATGCTGTCAGGTTTTGTTCCCCACATGATTGCTGCGCTATTGATCGAATATTAGAGGACGATCAGTACTAATAAAAAGAATAAAATGTCATGCATACATTACTCTTCCAAACGAACAGAATAATCTCAAAATGTATCACGATATGTTAGATGCCGCCTTGGATATATGATCATGATCCATGAAACCGGGTTCTGACTGGTATGATATCTAGCCGAGGTCGATGAGAACTCTTGCTTCGCTGAATTTATGTCTACTTCGTCGCAACCCGCATTCTGTAAATAAGGGTACAAAACCAGTTACGTACGACACTGGAGCTATATGTTATTAAAACTGGGCTATCTATATGCGCAGTGCGCACGTGGTCGTTAATACGAGCAATTGTGTTGTTACATGATACGCGGATGTTGTCTCGATTTTTGTAATTATTTGTAGGGCTGGGCAAAATCGAGTACCTGAGTGATTCGATTCTGAATCACGTAATATGCTTCGAGTCGAGTCGAGTAATCGAGTATCACTCATTATGACGTCATAATCAGAATGTAATACGTCAAAGCTCAAATATGTACTGTTTATGCCACCACAAAGAATATAATGCCTGTTATCCATCTCATAAATGATACTTTGGTATTTTTCGACCATACCAATTTCATTCCACTTGGTGACAATGTTGTGGGATAATCATGACTTCGGAAATGTGCTACGTCCAGTAACCTTCGTAGCTTTGTAAAATATGTTTAGTATGCTACGATACCGCCAATTAAGGTTTCAAGGCTTCAACAGTGGATGATAGTATCGAAACTATAATTCTAGATGATAAATTAACTTTCAGTGGCAATAAGCGTATAATTTCAGTACTCGAAAAAATCGACTTTTGCTACTCGACTCGAATCATTAAAATTACTACTCGATTCAGATTCGAGTACTCGAATCATTGTGCCCAGCCCTAATTATTTGTTCAGGCTGGCGAAGACATCTTTCGCGCAAGGCCTATTGCAGATGCGATTGTTCAGACCAGCGATGATATCGTGAGCACCAGGCCAGCTAAATTCATTAAAGTCAGTAGGCCTACTATTTTCAATGACGCGAGCTCTGTCTCAGTTGTGTATTGAACTTTATTTTTACTGCCACCGTGTCACAAGCAGTGTCAGTAAGTCGACATTCAAAGAATTTTGATCAATGATGTTGATATTACCAAACCCCTATGCGGGTATATTCGCTGTCAAATCTTAGGTATAGTTATAGATCTCGTTATTGGTAATGTCCTTCTCGGTAATGTCCGTTCACGGTCTTGTCTTTCTCGGTAATGTCTGTTTTCGGCCGTGTCTTTCTCGGTAATGTCACTCAAGGTAATTTCCATTCTCNGTAATGTCATTCTCGGTAATNTCCATTCTCGATGATGTACATTCTCGGCAATGTCCATCCCGGTAATAGCATTCTCNTTATTAGTATGGAACCGCTNTTATCTTCTGTTACTCAATTGCCTCATATTGANGTGTNNTTTTATTAACATCTGTATAGGTAAATGTGCCTGTTTGATTGAGAGACTATTCCAAGTCCATTCGAGTCCTTCCTGTCTATTNATTTTATCGCAATATGGTGGTGTTTTGGAATTATGAAAATATTACTAAATAGAAGAGAANGGAANTTCNATATCTATGGTCGGTTTGTCCNGTGTAGTGGACTAGTGGTGCTGCAATTCAGCATTTCCAGTCGGAAGATGTCGCACGTGCGTATNATTNGAGATGTTATCTAGGAACNCTCTCACGNATTAGTCGCAGTTTGANCGAAATATAGATTACGCATGAAAGANTCAGGCNAACGCGTGCGTATATAAATCAGAATTGATCAAACTAGTCAGCGTCGATACTCAGGTAGAGATAGAAGTATTGCCGAAATTTTAATACAATTCAAGCATAAGTAACGATTTCCAAGACAAATCAAATTACTTCAAGTGNNAGTATAGCACATGGANGNGTTAAGTGTAATCAAGCAANTATAGNTTCAAGANTNGNTTGGGTCGGGGGATCGCATACTNGTAGGAATTAAATAGCGGTTGCNACTTNTGAAGTTGCAGGCTGCATCTTGGCGACTAACGCAAAATGACACAACTTTGTCATATCTCTGCCAGGTTTGGCGAATCGGAGTNGTAATCCAAGATGGAATAGCGACCTGTCGGTGAAAGATTTTGTTATGTATGCAATCTATTTGAGATTACAGGATGTTTCTCGTGGTTCTGGAAAAACTGCCATCGTGTGGAACTATGGAAGAAAATAATGCATTACTTGGNAATTTTCATTCCTCGCCTTACTTCCACATTTCTGTAGTCTCTACCGACGTCTTTTTCCTTACTATGCCATACCATAGAATTCTGTAGACGCGATGCTTCAAATTCAAGTCTGTGTTTAGTTAGGTAGATATTTATGATNCAATTTTGAAACGTAATTGTATTTGAAAGCTCGCAAGTTCCATCACTGGATCATAGTGGATTATGGAGCGTAACCGCGTGAACTCTACCTACGCATAATCTTGCCCGCTGAGGTTTCTTATCTGTTCACATTGAAGCCGAGAAATCTAAAACTTGATGCTGCTGTTCCAATGCGACTGGTCCTTTGCACGAACATGTGATNGATCCGAAACGACACGTTAAATGTCGNAACGTTGAAATTTGTTATCTATTTGGAATGGGACATCGGTACGTGCTTCTTCTCCGCCAGTGCCANTTGAAAAGAAGGCATAGTTCAGCGAAAGGTTTTTATGTTATCGATATCGATAGTAATCAGTAATCAAGTATGGATGAGGACTTGNTGTCCCAAATGCAGATGACCTCATAATGATGATTCAAGTTCATAGAAGTGCGTCGACGCACATCACATTATAATACAGCAATTCATAATTCATCGAGCAGGGCTAGATAGAGCATCGTTTTAGGTGCGTTGTGTATGCAATTGCACTTTTAGTGCCGATCGCGTATCCAAGAGAAGGTAATAGAGTGATGAAATGGCAATTGCAGTAATTTAGACGNTAATACATTGGACATTATTGNGAGCTANCACAATATGATGTACCAAAGAGATAGTTTTTGTGCTCATCTTTATATTATGGCATAACTTACNGNCNNACANCCTTACAACGTTTTCACGAAAAAAGAGACAAGTTTTGACAATTTGTAATAGTGGGAGGTGAATGCGGTTGATATTGTTACGAGATAACATAGCATGGTCTAACAAAGAGATTGTCGATGCAATCACTTTATACTGGAAGGCATAACGTCTATCCAATATTTTACGACGCTTTCGCGAAAAAAATCTAAATTGTAACTTCAGTCGAGATAAATAGCGTAGAGACGGGCGTGAAGACGGTATAGTCAAGTCAGAGCGGCCTTTTCAAATTTGGTCATGCGTATCAATAGAGCTTCACGAATGAGAGCATCTCATCCGCTGTGTTTTGTTACACTGATCGGTGACCATAATTTCAGATGGTGTTTCATCGGATATAGCAGCGGCAGTCTGGAGTAATATATGTTATTCATGCAGTGATGTGACGTCGCTCGATGATGTCATACATCCGATAAGTCATGTGTGTATATTAATGCGTTCAGGTCTGGCGTAATGATGTAAACTCGTAGTAAAGGATCACACAGCGCCGGGATACATAAAAGACGCGTATAACATTGCAAAGCTGAGCCTTAGCGGTAGAACCNTATCCGTAGAGTATGTAAGGGTAGGATGAGGGGCAAGTACTAGATGGGGCGTTAGTCAGCACNTAATTTTTCTACGNCTTCTACTATGCGATGTATANACAACAATNGTGGNATACNNGGTTCANTCTAGTNAAACTGTGGATATCGTTTTCATCAATCACTACTACGATGCGGCAGTTGCTTTGCTCCAGGCGGTTGTGCGTAGATGCTTTGTTGTTTAGTACCTATTTCATGCAACCTGATATATCCTGGTAATGCCCGCAGTTGTAGATTTTTCATTAGTTTGTTTTTAGTTTATTTATTTGGTTATGGCAAGCCAGGATGATGATGTGGTCAAGACCACAAACGGGACTGTAGTTGTCGCGGAAGATACGGACGAATACCGGGAATATGAGCAATGCGGTTTTCAGATTGGTTGCGGAAATTGTAAATCAAAGAGGTAAGTGCGCCGGCACTACTATGTAATTCGCTTGGGATATATTTCATTGAGTTGACGGACAGTCGGACACTCTTCATTGAGTGAATGTGATTTGCGAATGGATCACGCGTTTCGCAAAATATTCACACGAAGGTAGTCATGCAATGAGGAATGTTTCATCGGTTCCCAATAATCAGCTATGTACGTATGGTTTATGGATGATGTGGAATGTCAAATATTGGACCACAAAGACAATGATGTCAGCTCACCCCCACATAAAACATTATTTTGGATATACCGTTTTCATTGCGCTTGTGACAATGATGTGAGATGGTTGATCTGATGTGCATAGCTCAAAACTACATCTAACACAAATCGTACATAATATTGGCCTGGCCTTCAATGACGAAAGATGTCTAACCAATCTGCGTTATATGACATATTCTATAGCATTTTATGCCCCTTCTTGGCCAGGTCGCTGTGAGCGTAGTATGGCGTATATTACAGAAGTGGTAGCTGNAACGTAACAATGGAATNNTGGTCTAAGTCANCAGTATGGATTATTGGATATATAATTCATTTAAAAAGCCGGATGTAGCCTCTTCTTNGGCACTCNGTATGATATTTTATGGTTATTCACAGGTACGTCTGCAAGGGACTGAATTGCTGCAATACCGCCAAAGGAGCCCTCATATTCCTGTCATTCGTCGCGTTTTTTCAAGGTTTTGTTATGAATGGCTTGATCAATGGCGTAATAAGCACACTTGAACGAAGGTACGTAATTGAATTGAACTGTACTCAATGTCATAAGCCACCGTCTTGCTGCACGTCGATTATTTAGAAAGCNGGTAGGTGATAACTGTCAAGGGCAACATCGTAACGAAGCTCTCATTGCGCTGATCTAAACTTGTTGACCAACTAGACTTAGAGTTATTGCTCATCTCCTACCTTAAATGGCCGCGGGTGTTATCATTTCTCTGATATACTCTGCTATATGAGTTCGTGTGGATATCAGTAGATAGATTCAGCACNAACCTAAATGCTTTGTCTTTTTTAAGTAAAATTATATTTCTATTGTAATAATGATCCAAGCCCACGTTGGTGGTTTGATNGGAAGATTGCACGCCATGACACACATACCTAAANTCCACCATCACTCAATATGGCCATCGCGTGTGNTCTTTGGAACACCTTATCTCGATTACGCGGTGTGCTGTGTTTTTGAAACCTATTATAAAAAATTCAATANACTCATGNTTAACTTCAAACGCCACNCCACATGAAATCTACACCGTAATTATTTATTGACGNACNATTTCGTGTAAATTCAGAGCGCCTACGCNGCCGAATGATTTCTTGTTAAGACACAGATCGCCTCGTNTGCAAAATTAGTCGTAGAAGGAGAGTACTTAACCGAATGNACTTGTACATTTGTCAACATGTAAAAATCCTTTTCTTNCACCATATAGGCCATAGGGTANTATTGTTTGCTGACACGACTTATCCTGTGGATTGAAGGGAACGCTAACTTTACCTCATGCAATCAATACCATTGTTGAAATCTTTTGTTCCCCACCATTCTAGCTGCCCCATATTTTAAGATACTTTACGCCTTTTTAACCTGTCTGGAAAGTATGAGTACTCAGATGCTACATTATTTCATTTCGAAATGTCCATCAATTACGAATTAGTTAAGCGATTGGTTTGCATTGCTTATATATCACGTGTATATCATCACAGGTCTCTTATGTTCTAGTGTTATGGATATCTGTGCAGTGTGCTATATAGGTCGTAAGGTATACAAATAATTCAAAGGAAAAGATTTGTTGAATTAAGGAACGCTGCGCACAAAACCATTGTCGCGAGGCGAGCATTGTTTGTTTTGGGCATGTTCCAAATGGGATTTGAGTTTGTATGGAGATACTTCCGCGGTAGGAGGCGCAATTTGTCAACAATAGTAGTGTGAATGCATTCGGTATATCGCTTGTAGATTTTGTCGAAACCGCGCGTTTGCTTTCTAGGCTGGAACGATGTATGTTTTGCATTGTCTTTTCACTGTGGTCTATTACTGATTCTGGTNACCTCACCCCGTACTGTATCAATAGCATAGAACCGAAATCTGAAAGGGCGTGATTAATCATGACCTTTCGGTATTTTCATGACCAAACCAAAATGTGTTTCGCGTAGCCACAGAATGAGGCGACTTTGGACGGCATGAGTCTGTGTCCTATTTGCTGCANTCAGTGTATTGTGTCAAGCANATAACTGTTGACNACGNGTATCCGTTGTGACGTCATAGTTTGCTAATGTATGGGGTATGTTCAGACNTCGGAGGAAGCCGAAATATAGTNAACGTCGTTAATCAAGTAGAAGTAATGTACTAAATTTCTACTCAGTTACAAGTNTTACTAAGTTANAAGTGGAGANTCTGAAACATCTCAAACCTATNTCATACTTCAAGCGGGAGTATAAAANGAAGGTATGAAAATTACTCATGTANGTGGTTTCTCGAAGTAGGTTTGGTTCTGGGGTCGCAAACTTTTAATAGTAAATCGCAGGTGAAGTGGGTACTTTGGGAAACGCGGGGTGCATCCACTCGACTAACGTAAAATGATGACTGGCACTCTAAATAGGCGCAATTTTAGAAAATATGTGCAGTTAACGTGATACAGAGTTCGTTTTACCCGGTTGCTAAGGAGATTTTACTCATATTAGCGACGCAGACATCACAAAGATGCTTTTTTACTTCATAAAATAGTAAAAGACGCAAAATGTACTTGAGTAATGCTAAAAAGTATGATCAATTCGTTACTGATCACCTCTGCGTATGCAAAGGTAAACTATGAAGCATACCTTTTGCGATCACACGTCAATCCGCAATCGCACAATTCAATGCCCTGCTCGTTTGAATTGCAACAGACTGTCCAATTATAACGCACTGGGTGTATAGACGGATGAAATCTTGAAGGGGCGAATGAAAATTTGGGAGATGCTAAAATATTACTGACATTGACGTAGGCTACCTCACGGGTCCACTGTGACGTATAGTGAACACAAATGACCTCATAATGCCCAAGTCGAAATTTCGGGGAGGGTGGCGACGCATTTCTCCCTCGCGGTCAACGCATATGACTGAGTGTATTTACCAGCATTCAACACAGTGACTCTGTTAAAAACTATGTCTCAATGTCTCATCCCATAAAAGAGTAATTCAATGGTTCGTTCCCCATAAAATTCCTACTGCGCTCGTATCACTAGATGTAACCATTATAACGATAGCCGTAATGCCGTTCCGGGTCTTAGCACGGTCCGTGCACTGTGCGCATTACTGCACACATACAGATACGCGCTGCCAAATATATGCAGACTGCACTGCAGAGGTAACACCAATCGGGATGTATGCTTTTGCACGATTTCTGCGAACTAGCGCCTGTATCAATACTTAGTCTGAACGTGAACGGTCTTCGTTATCAGCACTGTTGACTTCGGCATGGACTTTCCCGATTACCTTATAGATTTGTAGACCATGCCATGTAATATCAGTTGTAGATAGTTTTCATTCGCACACCAACTTCCGTCTTATGTTGCATTCTCCATGCGGTGATTGCTAGAAAAACAACAGAAATCTCGTATGTGTTAGGATGGAAAAATTTACGTAGCGATTTGATTGAAACATTGCCCAATCTTGATTGGTCTGCCACAGCGGTTATACTTAGTGTAATATCATAGACACAAAGCATTAATTCGGTCAACTCATATAGTTGTTCGTTGAGAAATGTGATTTACATCCCTTAATGACAGCGGTAATGGCTTGTTACTTGTGTGGTCAATGCCACCACGATAATTTCATTGCTATGGCTGAAATTGCAATTGCGAGCTGTCGTGTATGACAGTCTTTCTGAGGCGTGGATTAGTCAATGCATTATAGTTGAATATATCATCGCTTCAAAGCAATTTTTTCATTATATATTATGACGTCGTCGGTTGGTAACGCTGTCACGTTATTGCGCTGATTAGCGCAAAGTCACATGGAGTGTGTGAGTTATAAAGATAGACCGACTTATATATGTGAAATTGGAATAGCTGCAGGTAAATCAATACACCATTCGTGCCAAGCTGCGAGTATGACTGCCATTCCTCCAGCTGTAATCAATGCATCACGCCTAGGCCGATCTTAGCAGATAGCAGTAGAATAAATCCTTCGACTCTGCATTTTACATTTCAATGTTGCAACGTTGCGAGGATCTAAATCAGTTTTCTTCTACCTTCGTTATAACTGCATTGGTTGACCTAGTCGTTACTTTAATTACGCTCAATCCCACTGCAATGCCAGCGCTAATAGTGATATGTTGCAGAAGTTAATGTCATAACATAGTATATAACTATAATATTATGATGATCACTACATAACATTAATTGTGGATTGGCCAATATGGATGTACCTGATGTCACAGACTTATGTCGGATACATCATCTTTGAATGGCATTACTGAAATTTAAGATAACCCCGACCTGTCATGTCAGACGGGTCACGTTAGGAAATCCGCCATCCTTGAGCGTATCTGAAAGAGCGCTACAGTTTGTGTCATGGCGGATTTCCTTAACGAGCTTAATTATTTTCAGTGACGCTGTGAAAAATTTCGGCGGAGGCTAAAAATAATGCGCCTTACAGTCGGTGCGACGTGACATTACCGGATCAATATCATCGCAATGCTCCTAACGAATACTTTTTTGTATGCTGGCCCCGACAGCGTTTATTTGTTGAATTTGAATTGAATTCCTCGTGCTCATGTTTCTCTCAGATATTAATCAGGAAACTATATGGGAAAGTGCACCGTAAATATACGAAAATTGGTTATGTCGCTGATTTTCACCATAGCGAATCAAGATTGAGTAGACCGCACTTTCTGGTAGAAAATTGTGTTTTCACGCCTATTCTAATGGGTGAAAACGAGTCAAACACCAGAATTCCGTGTCAACTCAAAATTGTGTGCTTACATGGGCGATATTGTTGCTGATCCTCTGTCTTTTCCGACTTTTCCAGGTTCAGCCTATCAAGCTCCGAAACAGGACTAATAGCGAGCACTTACGACATCGGTACATGCGCAGCGTTACTATTCGTTACCTACATCGGCGGTCGAGGACACAAACCGCTCTGGCTCGGATGGGGCACTTTTATCATGGGCATCGGCTCCATCGTGTTCGCACTACCTCATTTTATAGCGCCAAAATATATCATACAAAACTCTGTAAGCTGCCAGAATATATCGTCGGCCGCTTGTGGAGAGACGAATCTTAGAGTTTATAGGTAAGATGTTTACTAACTCGATAGGGTATTTGGAACGCATACCCATCTGTATAGAGCTTGGATAATCGAGTATAAAGCTTCGTATAGTGTCAAGTATTTGACTATCACTCATTCTGAAGTCAGAACAATATGATGGATTATTGGGAAAGTTCAGATATGTGTCTTTTGTGCGACTGCAAAACATCATGCGATTTCTACACCACGTTAAAGATAATTTAGTATATTTTTGATCACTACCAATTTCACTGCGGTTTGAAATAATGCTGTGTGTCGGCCACTAACGGTTGTAGCCCCAGTAAAACAGGAGCGGTACATCAAATCCCTCTTTTAAACATAAATCTGAGATGAATCGCGTTCTTGTTAATGTGAAGCAATTCGGTCAAGTGCATTTAAGGCACATTATAAAATAACTGCTCTCCTCGATGTTCACGCAACGAAATCTCCATATTTAAACTGGCTAAATTATGTACATCTATGTAAATAAAAGCAATAATTCCTATAATTATCGGCTCANTGGATAAAAACATGAAAGNNAGAAAATTGTTGCCACTCTTCGCATATCGTGTTCACGTATGAAAGGTATATCGATCGACTTCGTCTGCATTTTTAGNGTATTGNTTGGTCGTTNTGCCCAATATTGCAGCTTCCAATNGCAACATCTATACCACGTATATGGTACCGGNCGGCATTATNAAATGATCTCATTGCTACAGGAAATTACTTTTCTAGCGGTGTGTTTTGATAATAAGTTGAGTAAAAGCCTCACTGAAAATAAATCCATTTTCTANNAATAAATAAACGTCTGCGNTATGCGTTAGCGCCTCATTAGCATGANGTATTATCTNGTGAGTATTGCCAAATCAAATGCTATTACTACTCGTTATATACGCAATTTTCGCATCCATATTCACCCCAATTTGATGCAAATATCGCAATTGTATCGCTTAACAATGTTAATACTACTACACTAACCGCAGGAATGCAAGAAATCGTTATCGGTCGGATATCTAATGGTATCTAATTTCTGTAGATCTTTAATTTAAAGCAATATTTATGAGATATGATTGACGCCGTTTGGAATGGAATTTTTTCACGACCCTGTTGGCTATCACAATCTCCCTATATTTGAATCGCGGGTTATTCCCAACGTAAATTCTTGGATAGTCACTGTGCGCAGTCATGGGTCCCGAAATTATACGCATGGGATTTTCAAATGATACGCGTCCTATCTGACATAATTAGAGGTCGGTTATAAATTCTGTCGCAAATTGCGCATTCCAACATGATTACGGTGCCTCTCAAAACAATAAATTGGTGTCAGTGGGTGTGGATAATGTGCAAAATTCCTTTTAAATCAGCACCGATACTGCTGCTCTCAATTTTCTCTTCTGATCCAACTGCGACCATGTCATTTCGTGTAATTTATAGATTGTGTTTGTGACGTTCTCGCGTAAATAGAATGGTCTTTTTGGCATTCGGGCAAGATAATATTGGATGTGCGTGTGAATCGTTGACACCCGATTCGTTGCATCGAAATAATGGTTTGAACTGTAATTGTGAAATTTTTAACCCACCACGTCATGAATGTGAAGATTTAGCCTGATTTTGGAAATACTATTTTCGCCAAGCTTGATTATGATTTGTGCTTGTACAAGGGAATTGTCGGATACACAACATTGTGTGCGTTTTATGAACGAATTCGAATCAACGCCGCATGTGGACTTATATTCTAAATTCAAGCTCATTCTGGAACAAAATTAGATGAGATCCGCTCATCTCGCGTTATGCCTGTGAAGGTATACATCATATACTGCGCAAGCCTTGCTGGTTTTTCAATTTTATTCAGCAATAGTCATGATTCGCCATGAACTTGTATTCCCTTTGGTTATGCTTATGCTTTAATGCTTGCTTTTAGCGTTGACCAAATGCAAAATAACTGTGAGACCTCTCTCTGACAAATGGTTCCTTTTGATCTCACTACTAACTTGTTATAATTGTTCTTTGAGTGGTATATTGCTTACCGTATAAGTCATATCGTATTTCATCGTTGAATCTACTAGTCTTACATCAATTACATCACCGATATCTGGATCAAAGCTTGGCGGTATACCGTAAGATATCCTTAATACGTCTTCTGAGTACTTTGCCAGAGTACTTCCAGTAATTTAAACCAAGATTGACGTCGCATAATGACTTACTCCGCGGTTGGTGATAATAGCCTATAATCCATCTGGTTACGTGATAATTTCCGGTACTTAAAACGAATTTATAAGCCTGCTCATTGTGTTGAATGCTTAGGCAATGTGAAGCCTATTATTTTAAGGACATGGACTGTTCGCATATAGTAACTGTGGGAATGATTGGGAGCGTGATTACCTCAGTAAAACCAGGTGGCACATGTAATAGCTTCACACTGTGCGAATTAGTGCTTAACCGGCCGGACTTTTGACCATAAATAAACCAACAAAAGATGATAATTATAACCAGCGGTTATGGATGGTCATAATCCCGTCCTCTACAGGTTTTTCGCAATTATACAGGAATACAGAGTTTTCGTATCCGATTTTATTTGAATTTCTATTATAGAGTTGGTTATCTGGTATTTGTAATATTTCAGTGGAAAGATTTTCTGGCGTTACGCCACCCCGTTAACCACGTATAATTGGAACATTATTATGATAACCAACTTTCGGTATTTCTGCTGAGTAGTAATCAACGTTGTTAATATAATTCCCGCAATTGGTACCAAATATTCGCTTCCATTTGCTCAATTATCCAGAAGACCAGTTACGGGTCAGCTGATGAATAATAATAATAATAGTGAGTCGACTATATACCAGAATACTAGCTTGGTATGGTATTGTTAATGTATCGACCGGTGTTGCTGTGCAGTTACGACATGGACCGACAACCATTCGACCCGTATTTTTCCTTGTGGCCCATGTTTTCCGGAAAGACGATAATTCTGGCCCATAAAATGACCCTACGTTGTGGTGCGATAAATCCACCTATTTCCGCCGATGTATCAACAGTGTATATAATGTTAAAGCAGCATGCTGTGTTTAATGTGAAATAGATCTGGGGCCAAATAAGGGCACCGCGCCTGGTTACGACTTATCACCTTTTTTCTCCGCAGAGGTTTCTTCATTACCAGCCAACTTCTTCACGGTATAGGCGCCACCCCGCTTTACCTGAGGCTTTGACGTATCTGGACGAAAACGTCAAGCAGGTACATTCGTCAATTTATCATGGTGAGTGACTTGTAAAGCTGAAGGACTCTGACGACCCACGGACGATAATGTAAATGAAAATCCTTGCCGAGTGCTGACAGTCCCTCGTGGAACATGTAGCCATTTGGAATCGCCTGAACTAGGTCATCATTTTCGAATCAAAGTCACATTGATAAAGTCAGTGCTTAAAATCAGAGGTGTGGTCAGTAACGAGGTACTTACTGAAGAAGTCAAGTAGGCTTTGTCTGCTTGCGGTAATTACTCGAGCCACTTAGTTTTTTTGGACTACTCCCTCTCCCCTTAGCTGTTTTCAAGCAATGCTACTTAAATTACACTTTGGATTCTCAACAGCAGAAAGTAGTTTCCCGATATGTACACCGCGTTCTTGTGTGAGATAATCGTAATGTGCGTTTGATATAGCCCCTGCACCACGGTAACTGAATATACTTTCGAAGATTTCATTTATTTGTAGTGTCGATGATTGTGCGTTGTGACGGAGAAGCATTTGGCAATTTTTAATGTAGCCTGCTCCGAATAACTGCTAAAAGCAAGCGCCCAGCCTCGTGCAAATCTAATTTTACTTACTTTAGTACATTTAGGATTGCATATAAAACAAATGGTTGTTTAAAACACTTTGTTTAAACATGTTTTAAACAGTGTTGTAAATAAGGGCCTTTTAATTTTTTTTCAAGTTGTAAAATTATGCCATAATTGTGAAAATGCTTTCCAAAAAACATATTGTATGAGCCTGTGGACAAAAACCACCCGATATAGCCGACGTACACGATATGGGATAGTTGGAGGGTTGGAGCCCTCAAAATAGTCGGTTCAACGGCTATAGTACGTAGATGTTTAAACGGAGCTATATGTACCTATGTTTTTAATTGTCAATGCCAATCCACTATAACGCCATAATTAAATCTGTATGACGTCATGGCTTTAAAAAAACATGTTTTAAACAAGGGCCTTGTTTTAAAAATGTTAGTTTTGAATTGATTTTTGTTTTAAGTGCAACCCGAAGTACATTTCATAACTTCCATTTTGTACTTTCACTTGAGGCAGTTTTGAGATGTCTTTGAAATTGACACCTATACTTGTGATTGAGTATTACTTTGACCACATCTGCTTGATGGATAAAAAGTCAGTTACTTCAGTCTATTGACAAAATCTCCTTGGGAATAGTGTTTATTTAAGCCTAAACAATATCAACTTCAATTGAACCAGCACCCCACTCTAGCTCCAGTAAATAGCTTTGTACTCGCTTCTTAGAGCGGGTTGAAAGGGCCGACAGCATTTGCCATCCCCAGAATGCAGTGAATTTCCTGTAAATTGCAGATATT
>ATSW01009973.1:0-15209 GCA_000444245.1 Botryllus schlosseri
GTAACCTGACAATTTAATCAGTGAATGGCTGGAATCCGGGGGAAAAGGTTATTTTTGAACAGCCCTAATGTACAGCACATGTACAGTGTACACAGCCTTGAATTTTTGCTTTTAAAAGTTGGCTTGGTAATTGTTTCAGCGTGGTGGATGTTTGCTCTTGTCTAACTAGCAGCTTTGACTAGCCCTAGCCACATTGGTAAAATCTAGTGAATGTACAATATAAGTTGAAAGATCGGTACGCGACGTTAGCGAATGATGCTATTTTTGGATTGTCTTTATTCGGTGTATCGGTGTGTGTGTGATTGAAGGAATAAGTCCGGCGTCTTTGTGAATGTTCTTGCAATCGTTGTAAATCAGGATATTGCGCTCTACGAACAAAACTGTCATCTCACTATATGGCACAAACATAATAGATTGCTTTTTTGTTTCGCGAGAGTCGCGACAAAACGCGTGTTGCGCGAAGTCGGGTAATCTCAAGCGGCTGGGCATAATATAATCACCGCGATCGCCGTAACTAGGTTATTTAATGGCGTGGCAGTATATTCACAGGGTTTGTATCAGAATTATGGAGTTTATGCAACGAGCATAGCAGCAGTTAGAATTGTGCGAGTTTAGCGTGGATATGAGAACTTCTTGGCAGATGTCTTGTGTGACTTTCAAACTGTTTGGGATATAACACAAGTAAAGCATTGATTCATTTGTTTTTATAATGAACGAGTCTAATTGTTTGTTACCAGGTTTATGTACGAGCAAATTGTCGGTATTGTATTAGTATTTCTGTAGTATGCTCACGATATTGGTTGCATCATAGAAAGTGTGTGCCTAACCGCTGTTTAACGATTACTGACAATATCGACCAGATGGTATGATGTGATTCGCGAGAATAAAAACACTCGAACTTTTGCGACATATGCCAATATGACAAATATTACATGCACTGCACTGCACCCCAGGTTGAATAGGCGTCACCGGTAACTCAACACTACGGACTGGACTAGTTGTTTAATATTTCTATGATATCCACTTACAGTAATGGTAGCAGACTCCTTACGGTCGATGTGGTTCATTAAGGTGAGCGTTGTTTTGAGAATTCGCTCGTGAATAAGATATACTTTCTGTACACAGTACCTAGCAGTAATGAAGCATTACGGGAACATGATCTCGAACCCCAAACCCCGTTTCGATGTATATGCTAATTTGACATGTTTAAAACATAGTCATCCTATCATGAAACAAATTCAACAGATAGTTGGTATATGTATGTGCATGTGCAACTAGTTGGGTCTGACAATGACGAAATATCCCATACTAGGTATACCAAAATTTATTGCCCATAAGTCCGTAGCTATGCATAACAAAGCTAATGTAGCTCCGAGCGGCATGGACTGGATTGAGTCAAAATATATCAATGTCCATGTCAATGTTGATGTCGCAGGCAAGATGGCGTTTCACTCTTTAAAATTCAAAAGCTGGAAGTTGTAAGAGCGCCTTTTATGCGACCTCTACAGGAGTTAGGTGCACGTATTTAGAATGTAATTATGCTTAATGATACTGTAACGCACTCAAAAATATCACCCAAAGAATAACGTAATTTTACTTGCGCCCAGTAGAAGTTTAGACTTTTTAGGGACATGTAACACTATGTAATCAATTTGTTTTATGCATGGGCGACTTGCAAATTGGTATTGCGCTGTAGAAGCAGCAAAGAATAAAACATAGATGAAATGAATCCCATAACACATCATCGTTTACTGTATATGCCAGAATACGTACTTAAAAGAACAAGAATGGAAAGTGCGGTGTCCATAATGATATATCTAGTTGTATTCGTTGCCTCCTCATTCTCGGAAGTCAGTAAATAGAAAGCACTTACAGTGAATGCGAAAGTCAATTAAAATAGTTTTCACTACTATTGAAAATACTGTAGATGCACATGCGAGCTAATTGCTTCTCTCATGCTCCATTGAGACGCTTAATTCGGCACAAATATATAGCTGTAAGGCCGTATTTCAGTAGGTTTACTCATTTGCGCGGTTAAACACCAGCAATCAAGAAGATCATAGCGAAATTTCCTTGTTGTAAGTGCGGTTCCTGATTTGTTCAGACTATGGCATCTTATTGTAGAATTAAACAACCGAATGCTGCGTATAGAATGTAGATCTTAGATCCGATTTGCTTGAAGGAAGCATTTGCTTCATGAATCTTATAATAAGCCGACGTATCCATGTTATAAAATATCATATGCCAGGTTGAATGCATTTACCGGTATAAAAAGTATTGATCACAAATATAATATACGCAGGGTCAAGTATCACAGATAAAGTCAGTACGGAGTTTGATTTTGGGAAACTGTAACTCATCGTAAATATGTTATGTAATTGGGAAATATTGTCTTTACTTCGTATGTACCGAGACTATATTTGCACCTTACATTCAACAGGTTGAAGCGTTCGGCAGTTCGATTAATTCAGAGCGTTTAATGAAAACTCAATCCAAATGACTACAGATCGTTCCTCAGAACAAAACATATTACTGCTGAGTAGACAATCCGTCAGTTTACCCTGGGTCTTACGTTAGATGGTCGGTGGAAGTGATATAGATTTACGAAATTGCCTTTTAGCCTGGAAACCTGCCAATCAATTGATTCTGACTCTCTGTCGATCAGCTTATCTCGAACGCCAGAGACTTATATTCAGCATAATGCGATTTTCTAATAAAAGATGTCAGATATCGGGTTGTCACTTGATATTTATGTATAATAGTTATAAGTGTAGGGCGATTTTTTTTACCTAAGAAACGGAAGACTTTGACTTCTTTTGACCTAAAAAACATAATTTTGACCAAATCTTAACCTCATTTAGTACAATTAGATGTTTTCGCGCGTAATGTTAAAATTGTACTATAGTTATCTTCATTTCTGGTTGGAACTGTCTGTCCTTACAAAGTAGTTTGACCTAAAAAAAATTTTAACTTAAAAACTGACAAATTTTTACATCAAAAAACTTTATTTGAACGAAATCTGGACCTATGAGAAATTCCAGTAAATACATCACGCATTTTGGTAGAAATGATTAAAATTTGTTGTAGTACAACAAAAGATACTTTCCTACATTCTCGGGTAGAAAGTGTCTGTCCTTACTAAGTAGCTTGCCAAGAATGGAAAAAGGACGTTCAACAGCAGTAGTTGTTGGCTGGCAACATTGAAGTTGTGCGTACACTGCTGGTGACACGCCGTGTTGCTTCATTCTGACAATGTTGTCTATATAATCACAAATTTTCATCAAGCGCTTCTTGATAAGAACAAATGCTTTAGTTAGGATATTGCGGTATGTTGAGCTCAACACCATGTCAACCTATTTGTTTCATTTGACCGTTTATGATTCACAGTGAGCAGACCATGGGCCGTCCACTTCGGTATGCCTATAAAGTAGGATACAGGCTGTAACATGTCAAATGATAAGTTCACCGACAGTGCAAACATCCATCGATACAAACGAAACGCAGGTTGCAAAAAAATGTTGACTTTGTGAACAATTTTGACAATTTTTTTACCTAGCGCTACAATTTTGACGAAATGTTGTCTTATTTTAACATGTCCAAAAAATCGCCCCATTTATAAGGCAGTTTACCGCAGATACTGAAGGACGGCTGCTCAGTGCTCAGTGTTCAACAATACAGGAACGAATGGAATGTCAATCATCGCTGTCGTCTATTCGAAATTTCAGCAGTCGTATGACAATCGATATCGAGTTTGGGAAGGTTTTTGTTCATTTGAGCGAGATGTATGATGTGAATGATGAAGCTGAGTGTCTAATCAATACAAATAGTTATTATCGTACCAAAATCGAAAAGAGGTCGACTGCGGTACGGCACCTGTAGTAGACCAAGGTAGGCCAACATGTTATCATATATTACCGTATCGCTTGCTGCTCATAAACTGTGAATTCACTAGATCAGTGTTTCTCAATCTTTTTTTAGACACGGCCCCCTTTATGATAGTGAAAAATTTCGCGCCCGCCTTATTGTCATATCACAACACCAACCGGAATGCTACCAACCCCAACGGATTGTTTGACGGCATGGAAGGTTATGACTGTTGATTATAGAATTCAAAAATACGACATTCGGCCTCTCTCTACATAGAGAAACACGCGTGAATTGGAGGTAAATCGCGCACTGAGCAAAAAAAAAATTCAGTTGACCGCTTGATGCATGAATTCGTAATTTTTGTTTGTTTGTTAATTAAAACAAACAGTATTATGATATTGCAAGTTTGGTCAGCCATGTATGTAAGAAGTCCTGTGAGCTAAAAGTACCACGCTTATGCAGAAGTTATATATAATGCTAACTCTGAAAGCTCGCGTCGTGCAGTAATCATGTAATAACCGGTTTTACTTCAGACAATTCATTCTAAAGTTTTGACTCAATGAGATGAGGATTATATGTTTCATCTGGGGTATACTTCACAAAAGAGCAATTACATGTACATAACAATTGGAAATTGATATAATTCCAGTTTTTAGATACACGCAAGCATATGAGCCATACAGACAATGAGCAATGAACATCTGCCCTTAGGTACGTCAGCGGTCTACAGGTGACAACATAATTATCCGATCATGCTGTATATATTAAATTTCTAACATTAAACTTAATTTGTTCAAAAATAGTAATCAAATTCCTGTAAAAGATTCATGATCAAATTTGCTTGCACATGAACTTTGATTCACTGCCTCAGGAATGTGAATCTATATATTCTTAATTTTCAGCTCGACACTCCACCAAGTACAGTTAATTTTATTGAGAATGCTGCGGAGTATCGGTACATATAGAGTTCAATATAGCACACTTTCAATCACGGGAAATTTAAACTGACATAAAATCATTCTATCGAGGTGCGCCAGTGGAATACTGATGGGCTATAGTTGGACAATGGACATTGCCGGTTCTTAGCTCCGAGATTTAATCCTTAAGACTAAAATCAAAGAAGTGAATAATCATAGATAAATGCAGATGGATGTCAATGGATATGTTGTGTATTTGCGTATGTGAAAATGGTAATTGCCATTTTTGTTTAATCAAGTAAGAGTCTTGGGAGAATGATTATCGTACTCTGAATCACGGCGCATTACTTGAAACATATGCTGGTGAAATAGATAGGATGAAATAGAGTGAGAGCGAGAGAGGGTAGAGATAGAGATAATATGTATTTAGATATCAATAAGATAAGAAGTGCAATCAAACTGGACATCTTCATTATTCATTGACAGTCCCGTCCGCGCCGTAAATGGCAAGTAGAACAATATGCCGTGTAGAAGCAACTCGTACGATTTTATCGAGGCCGCTTTGGTCCCTTTGCGAAGACTTTTGTGGCATTGAAATGTATCATATCTGCGTTTAGATGGCAATATCTATATCGCACGCGATCGGCGTATGTCAATAAACAATTCTTGCGTTGTAACTTGCGGGACGTAAAAATGATATAACACATTCTTTCTTGCAGTTCGTTATGCAAATGCTGCGGCCATGACCTGTGACAAACGTACGATAATTTGATGCGAAATAGCAGCGGAGCATATCTCACCTGATGCCAAAGCATAGATGCTTCATAGGAAATAGGATCATCATGAATGTGGCGAATCATATCGCTGTTAAATTGAATCTGGCTAATGAGTTTCAAGCAGTGGCTGGCCGATGCTAAACAATAGGCTTCCCCGTTACAAAAGCGAATGTGTGGGGGCACTGTCTTTTAGAGTAATATGCTATTCAAACGATCGATTTAATAACAATGCAATTTGAAGACCACTGACATATGGCCGATATCGACAATTTCCGTCTCCCGTTGCTTTAATTATATCTTCATCAATTTCGCAGGGTTCTGAGGATAACATCTGCTCCTTTCTTAGATGGCATGTGTCAAATCAATTCCCATGTACTTGCCGATTCGTAAATGCTAGGCATAGTCGCCGTAATGTATCGTCGCTCTATAATTAAGAAGTGTGCACGGTGTGCAATGTACATCATATAAACGAAGAGACTATTTGTGGGGCAACGCATTTGTTATTACAAAATAACGATTGCGAAGGTATTATTATGATTTTGAATTTTTAAATGTCATATAAAATATATACTTATATACTCAAAATGCCACTCCAACCCGTTGTATCACCGGAACGGCCGGATATTTCACGTTCATTAGTCGTATAAGTAACTAGTTCGCAGATATTGAAAATGGTTTGGTCAATTTATTTCTTTATTCGATAATGACAAGAGAAACACATGGAAAGCGCATCATCTGGAAAAATGAGTGCATTCATTATAGTTGAAATCTTTATATGACATGCATTGTAACCTGTAGCGAGGCTTGCAGCGTGATTTCCGAAAATAATCGCAGCAAAGAGAAATTTCACTTGCAAATCTCATGCGCAGGATCCCTGGCAATGAATGACTCTTTCGGATACGCGGTGAGAGAAGGTAACGCGCACGAAGAAGTTTCGCCATGCGACGGCATTCGCACGCACAATAGTATGTTATTATACAAGCAGTCGCTCACTCGCTGTCCGAGACTCGTACTGCCAGCAGTGCTAGTGAGTTGAGACAGGCTATTACGGAGACATGCCTTGGAGATCGGGGAGATCTATGAACTTCAGTCGAGATTGAGTTGTGCGAGAAACTGTATTATAGACCTCGAGTGAAATGCGGATTTCTCATCGTAAGCCACAGATATTGAATTTTAACATGGCATATTTCTATTTCCAGAACACATCGAAATGATATAATAGTTTTGAACAGTCAATTTTACAAGAGCACTGATCATATATATTACGACTTGATTGCGTGACCACTTGCGGATATACTGACCATGTCAACCATAGCTGTTCGCGTTGGACGTGAAATAAAGGAAATATCTGGACTTACCAAAAGTACTACGTGTTGGGATGTTGTACTAGCACTTCTAAAAGAGAAGCAGGTGACCTCGGAGACGTCGGACAGCGCGACGCGCGCAAACGAAAACACAGTAGCGGGCGACAACACGAATGCGGACTCAGGGTCAAATTCATCAAAATCAATCAAGGAAATAGCCCCTTCATATGTAATCGTGGAAAACTGGCGTGGCTGCGAAAAGCCCATACCCCCACGCACCAAGATTCTCAACGTATGGCAGGCCTGGGGTAAAGAGCAAAAGCATGTCGAGCTTTCTCTAAAAAAGAGCAAGCACATACGGTTCCGAGATGGGAGCAATCGCCATACTCGGTCTCGGGCTGGAAATTTGAAGTCCGAAAATGCGGAGGTGGACCCGGATCATTATTCTCTTCACTGCATGTCTAGCCATCAGAAGAAAAAGCTACGTCGGAACATGAGGAGATACCAGCGCGCGTTGATGACGAAACAGAATGAGGACTGTGGCATTGAATCTGTAGACTCAGAAGTGAAAACTGAGCCAAAAAGCGAAAAACGAAACAGACCTATTCTCAGCGAGGAGAAATTCATTGACGGATTTTTGGCTGACCCAGACTGTCTTCTTAAAGGACCTGACAGAGCGCACTTGATAAGCCAAGGCACGTTCAATCGCGAATTTTGCAAGTATCGCAGACGGAACCGTCGACGTCATGGGACTTCTAACATGCGTCAGCACAGGCGGCATCAAGTGTCCCATTACCCGTATTCTTCGCAACTTGATAAACCGCGCTCTTCAAGAAGGGGAAGGAGCACAACGTCAAATAAGTGTCGCTACAGCTCGGACGATACGTCGACTACTTCGTCTGTGTCGTCGGAAGACGAAAATGCTTCAGACGCCGATGATGAGAAGTCGGTTTTAGTCGACATTAGAGGCAACATTCCCCGCCGTAACATGGCTTTCAACGTCGGAAGCAGAGACGGGTACGGAGCGACGACCACTGCCACCGACTCAAGCACTACAACTAGCGGCGATAGTATGACAAGTTCAGTCGGTGGAAGTACAAGCAGCGAAACTTCCAGCGGTGGCGATTATTTCCTACCTGAGCTGCATCGGTTATCGTACGGACGGGCGATAGAAAACGCAAAATCGACCAAAGCTAACGAAAACTCTTCAAATAATAAACCCAAAAAGAATAAATTTATTTTAAAACCGGCGCTCAGCTTGATAGACTCGTTTCGTAAGCGAAAAACCGATAAGAAGTCCCCGGACAAACAACCCATTATATCCGATCCAAAACTTAAAACAGTAATTCCTAAACCACAAAATTTATCGGAGTCGAAAATTCCCTTGCAAAGCCCAGAGGGCAAGGAACGCACACCCCGCGTGGAAAGAAATGTATCAGAGGCCAAAGAAGAGCCGAAACATGGGTCCAACAAGCAGGACTCTGATAGGACCGGGCCGGAACATAAAAGCACTGTCGAAGGTACGTATTTTACTCTATGAAGTTACTGCTGTGAAGTGGGTGGTCGTATATACCTTCCAATTGACAGCTAGTTGTAGCTAATTTTATACGTTGACGTATCCCATCTATATACTGAATATGATGGGAATGCGACGGCTAGTTGTCGTGATCTGACAAATACGACTATTCGACATTCCAGACATTTACAAAATGTTTTCGGGATTCCTTTGATTACTTACGCCATGTTTCGGTACCGATATAGAGAATCTGTTTCTTTTCGGATAACTTGTCTGCTAAANTATGCAATTTACAAAGAGTCACAGAGTATTTGGATTACAGAAAGAGCTCGTTTTGGTAGNGCGGTTATTAGTGTGAATCACGAAACGATATTCTTATTGATCCTTACCGCCCGTGAAAATTGAGGCTACACGTTGTAGTAACAGTAACAACTCTATTTGTTTTTTGCGAAAACCGTTGGAGCGTCGGATGTAATGATTTGTAATCATGTAATTTCATCCAAGTGATATCTATTTACTTTTCCCTTCTTAATTCGAAGACACGGAGTCTAGATCTTGCAATTAGCAGCATAACTGATGTGATTATCGTAATTGCACGTCGTTACGCTCCTACTTTTCCAATGTCTTATCTCCTCTCTGTAAAATACGGACAAAAACAACCCGACAATTACCAATTACCAATGACATGAGTGATCAACTGATCATGTTGAATATGATTATGATTCCGTTTTGTCGGAGTGTATGGCGGGACGTGACACTCTATCATCCGATTGCCCAGATTTTACGCAATGAGTTACAAATTGTGCCTATCTTCGCTACTGTGACGTCTTGTCATCGAACGTAATCCGTGTTATCAGATCTTCGTGGAAACTCAAGTCTGTTGACATCAAACAAAATTCGAACAACAGCAACAGCAAACACCTAACAATTAATCGCGCATCTCTGTTTGAAACGAACTTGAATTTTCAAGTTCTCAACACTCACCGTTCCACACGATTACTTTACACTTGGGATCACTGGAGCGAAAACACGAGAATGCGACAAACCGCGATTCCGCGTTGCGAGAAGAAATGAGGATATTTCTTGCGCAAACATATCGTACACGTATTCGCCAAATGTCCACCCGCTCATATCGTAATCATCCACTAAATGTAGATTTTCGTGACCCACAGAACACGCTATGTCGAAACTAGCACGACAAATGGCAATAATTCGCATTGTCCGAATTTCAAATGTATTATTCAGCGTTAATAAATGTTTAGATGAAAGACTCGATTGTAAAGACGAGATATTGCAATCGGTCCAGTCGCAGGAGATAGTGCTGAGGAACCAACGGAATAGACTGAAAGGTACCGATGACCAGATACAATCGATTGAAAGCGATATTCACAACCTTCGGACAAGAGCATTGGGAAAGAATTATGTCCAGGTACGCAGCCTATACTGCAACTCTGTTTAGGATAACAGATGATTAATTTTCATAATTCGTTGCAGGATGCGTATTTATCTGGTTACGTTGACCCGAACTCAAACGACGCAATGACAAATCTCTTCAACGGCCCTTCCATACCCGTGACGACACCCTGGATATTGGACTGTAACGATGCGGACATGCTCGAGCGGTTCGTTAAAATGAGCGATAAGATCGTCGAAATGCAGCTCAAAATCGAAGAGCACAATAGAAAAGCGGACATGCTCATACAGGACATACAGGAAGAAGTCTGGCGGTCATCCACTTTAGGAAACAGTCAAAACCAAAGGCCGAACGCAGCTGCAAGAGCCGCCGCGCTAATGCTCGGATTAAGCGACGAGGAGGACGTATCCGACAACGAGAACGGGCACGAGCTTTTGTCCGTTACCAGCTGGAACGATCACTCTACACAAAATTCTGCAACTCCCGACGAAACCACAGAAGAACGACTCGCTTCTCACTCGTCAATCATAGAAGTTGAAACCGCCCGCACAGAGCTCGAAGCAAGCTTGTATTTGAGTTTGCGATTAACGGCCGAAATCGACGAAATAGAAAGCAAGCTGGGTGCATCAGANCATTTAATTCAGGTGAGCAACAATACATGGATACGATTAGGCATATCAGCCAATGTCATCATTCACTAGTACGCCCCCATCTAATATGAGTACAGTCAAATATTTTAAGTTTCTGGAATGCCCGTCCAGTTACGACTCCATTAACGAGGTCTACATTTATTCTTTAGAAAAAAGGAGAAAGTCTTATCGACTGCGTCAGAGATATGGCAATGTCAGAAGAAGGGGTCTCTCCAGCGGTTTGGGAAGAATATGGCGAGCTATTGACCGCATATGATATGGAACTCAGTCAGAGGCGCTTCTTAGAAGAACTGGAACACTCTGAAATAAGAATAAACGGCTCGGAAGACTCCATGGGATGGGCAGAAGAGGCAAATACTTTGTACATCGACGCAACTTCGCCCAACCCAATATCTCACTGTGGAGGCACGAATCACATGAATTTGAATGGGCAGGTTCGAGAAGCAGGTAACGCACTCGCGCCGTGGATCAGCGAAAATTCCCAGGTCGGCTGCCGTTATAACGGACATGTGAATCACAGCCCCAAGCACACTGTTATGCAACAACACATTCCTCACTATCCGCAACACCCGCCGTTACTCTCAAATCTACCTCTGCCAACGCCGATCAACTCCAGAACAACTGGCAACGGCGGTAACAGTCAACAGAAAGTACCATCGGCAAGATTATTGCCGATGTTGCCGATACCGGGAGAGATTATGTCACCCGGCCGCCATAACGACAGCGATTACGAAGACCTACCTGATCTAACGAGTATGAGCAAGCCGGACCCGTCCAAATCCAGCAGGCGTCTTGACTTACTAGTCGAGAATGAGATTTCCAACAATACTGACGATTCCGGAAACGCATCAGCCGGAAGCACCTCCAGCTTCGCGAGCAGCGACGGAAGTCGCAACAGCAGCTGCGACGGCGGAAGTCCCAGACCGATTCCGATGATAATCGAGAATCCCAGCTCCAGGCCAATATTCGGAAGAAATTCGGGATTTAGAGGGAGCTGGAAGGAGCACTTCGTGTTCCCGAACACCTGCAAAGAGAACGGCGCCAAATTAAATCAACAGCGTTCCGTCGTCTCGTTACCGCAAGCGATGATGAAATCCAAAGCAGGAAAACCCGAGTTGCTCCCGAAACCGGCAAGCGTCACGTTGAAGCAGGCGACGGTTGTGGACTCGAAAGAGACCGAAATCCGGATGCAGCAGCAGAGATTGATAAGACGCAACAGCGCCGGTCGGAAAAGGAACGCTTTAGAGAACGCGAATTCCGCCCAATCCAATTCGAAAGGAGTAAAACTAAAAAACGTCTCTTCTGGATCGATTCATCCGAAAGGGAATAACTGCCAATCTTGGCAATTGAAGTTCAACGCGACCGAACAAAACCAGAGGTTCAATAACACGTACGATAACGACTCGGACACCGGTAGAAGCTCGTTGCATAGCGTCGACTCAGACCAAGTAATGTTTTCGGAAACTCTGGTTTGAAGAGCGTACAAATGGATGCAATTTTTACGAAGTAACCTCCGTCCGACGCATTTTCCTTGCCAATGATTACATTTATTTATCTTTTATATTTGTTTCGTCGTCGCATTAGCGAACTTTTCTTGTGCTTTGCGCGAGTTCCAACGTTGCTCTTTCCCTCTTTATTTCCGATATTTTACCAAGGTCTTCGCGAAGGCCACCCTTTCTTCGAGAAAATTACTATAATATTTGTATCAGAGTGTACTCGCACTTGCTTCACTATAATTGCCAATGTTACCTTCTTTCAACATTAATAGATTGGCAGAAAATGAAAAAAACGTTTTGGTTGTTTCATTTACGGATCGGAAATTAGAATGCAGGTAATACTCCTAGTCCAGAGTTAACTACCGAGAATTAATCTAAAAGAAGCGTGGAGTGAACTGTAATTCACGCGGCATCTGGCTGCCGATGGTATGTTAGCCGCATATCTGCGAACCAATACTTTTCTTGGACAGGTTATCGGACCATACAACGCTTACATATTTTACCTGTCCGTTACTAGCCATATAAGAGAAGTCCGTACTTTTGCAAAGGTGGAGGTATGGAGACTCTAAACATAAAGATAAGACTCATAACCTGGTCTAACCTAATAATGTGACGCACGCATAGACCTGGCTACTGGCCACACAGGCCAGTGCGGTAGAACTGCTCGTGCCGCCTCGTTGCGTCTTATTCAGGCGAGTAGTGCCGGTCACCAGCACTCGGCTACTATAGAGCAGATTAAACTTGATAGGAAGCTAGTCAGTGGTGGACAGATCGCGACAGCGATATCAAGTCACCCTCAATTCGCGCATTGATCTTCAGCCCTGTGTAATGTGCAATGTAAACGGTAGGTAGGACAGTAGGTAGGTACTCGTGCGAAGCGGATCGACAAATCCTCTGGTCCGACTGCGATCCTGTTTTTCAATTCTATGGCCCAGCTCCGGCCGTATCAGGGAAAGTACTGATCCGGCTCGGCCAAAAATGAAAAAGTCCGGCGGATATCCAATCCGGATCCGGTCTATGCT
Organism: Botryllus schlosseri; assembly: GCA_000444245.1. Classification (NCBI taxonomy): domain Eukaryota; kingdom Metazoa; phylum Chordata; class Ascidiacea; order Stolidobranchia; family Styelidae; genus Botryllus; species Botryllus schlosseri. The sequence continues at coordinate 12,963 of ATSW01009973.1, forward strand.
CCGCCCTACACGGCACGGTGGTTTCGTGAATTTATAAATATGGCACGTTTATTTTCGCACTGGCTTAGCGGATATCCAATCCGGCTCCGGTCCATGGTCCGCACTAGTAGTTGTTATGTAGCGCCATCTTCTGGATGAATATATCTTAATTCAGGACTACCTGACCTTGAAAATGTTACTAGTCGGTGCTCGATCGCTGATTATGCGTATTAGATCATATGATTCCTACAAATTCAATCATGAAGACCTAGCGATATAATAGTTGGCAAATTTTATTTAAAATATACAATATGGCCGGGAATGGAAAAATGAAGTACTTGGCGGGCTGGATTACAAATAGCGTATTCATCCACCTATACAAGGAATAAATCGCATTTAATGTAAACTTTAAGTTTAAAGCATAAAGACCAAAAACAGTATTTAATGAGTTCATTAACAATAGCTGTTGAAGTCAATCAACACTGGCTGCATGTCGTAGGTAGAAATCCTTAGTAACAACTGCACGTGAACATCAGTTATATTGGAACGCAGCTTTGTCTCGTTAATGTTCATGGTCATGGTCAAAAATGTTATGTAGGCCCGAACAGAGCAAGTAGTTTCATGTCCATCTTTCTCAGGTTGGCAATCTTGGATTCATTCTGACGCATAAAATTTGTCAATACTTCGAGAATAGAATTTCACTTTCATGGTAGAAACTCTCTCTCTGCGTGCCGGATCCGGCCAATGGGTCGTACATTGCCCGTCCCTGGTCTAGTAGTATAGTTATTATTATTTTCAGTGGTACTTTTCGCCTTTTAAGGTGATGTGTGCCACGGTATAGTTAGGCATATTTCTTCCGGATGTAAAGCAAAAGTTGCTTCGTCAACGGGTTCAAATTGAATTCATGAATCTTCCATTCTATGTTATAAAAGTCTGCATCCTCCAAATGAGCGTCGTTTTGCTTGATGGTATGCACATGGAATCCGCCGCTAAAATATACGAATAGTGAATATGTCTTAGTTCAACATAAATGGTGCAATTGCAATAGTTTTTGTGAGAGCAAGTTCCATTTTATTATACTGGTGGAAAGCTTAGGTCAGTGGTTCCCAACCGGTGGGGAATTCAATGGCTTCTCGTGGGGAATAGACGCATTTGGTAAACATTATATACAGCACAGTCTACATATTTACGGAGACACCTGCACGATTACCGTTACCAGTTAACTGCTCTGGAATGTATGCATAGAAAACTATATTGCGTGTTGTTCACAAAAACTCATTTTAACTCCGGATAACCAATAATGGCGTCACATCACAAACGTATCCAGCACGACCGGTATGACGTGTAATAACGCTTTCGCTAAATTTTTAGGGTTACTGGCATCGGTTCACAATAAGTTCTATGTTGCAGTTATAGACGATTGTCTTGCGTACTGGTATGATTGTGTGTCTTGTGTATATTCAAACAAGCTGCTCCGTAATGACAAAAGTTTTGGGTAATGAGGAATGAATACTCGGAATAAATCTTAAGAGGGGAATGAAGACAAAAAGGTTGGGAACCACTGGCTTAGGTTTTCAAGTTACTGGTTAGACTCGTTCGAGCTTTTACTGTCAAGTCTATGAATTAAGTGCTTCATACGACATGGCATAGATAGATTGCAGTGCGTAAGTACCGAATTAGTTGTTCAATTGCTGTATCGTGTAGGTATAGGCTGTATAACCCAAAAATGCAATTTTGTTAGCATTTTCATCCATAAAAAATACACAATGTACATTGTACAATGCCAATGCGACCAGTGGTTCTCAACCTGGGGGCGTGAAAGCATCGGAAGGGGAGCGTGAAGAAGCGGTTTCCTGAAGAAATTTTTCGCGCTCTGCGCGATTTACCTCCAGTTCACGCGTGTTTCTCTATATATAGACCGAATTTCATATTTTTGAATTCTCTCATCAACAGTCATAACCTTCCATGCCATCAAACAATCAGTTGAGGTTGCTAGCATCCCGGTTGGATTTTGTGATATGACGATAAGGGGAGCGCGAAATTTTTCACTATCATAAAGGGGGGCGTGTCTAAAAAAATGTTGAGAACCACTGAATGCGACACACAAAGACACAATGTGACGGAATGAACACTGAACAGTTGGTAAGATGTTGCAACGACTATGTGCTGTCTACGAATCTAACATCCACCTTAGCCTGGTCTTTTCAATATGAATGCCACTACTACTACTACTACTACTACTACTACTACTACTACTACTACTACTAC
>ATSW01009974.1:0-18072 GCA_000444245.1 Botryllus schlosseri
TGTTCTAGATCGAATATTGTAACGAGACTGGAGACCCATACCTTGATCAACAGAATTTAGACGGGAAATTTTGAAGTTGCTTGGAATTAATGAACGCAGTTACCGACAGTGCGCTTCAACGCGTCTTCCGAATGGTACACCCGTCAAACTTTTCCACCAACGCTATACATCCAGTGTACGCGTTTTGTCCACTAGTAGCCGGGGCCGGAAGCCAATGGTTGATAGAACTCAACATTCTCTTCCGGTTCTATTTCGGTCTCGCAAGCATGGTGACGACTGAAAAGAGTCGACACTATCGCCAGGTCCTACTATATCGCCTCCGTCTTGAAAGTTGCTTATTTCATTGTGTGCTAGTCGCGGTAACTGATACATCACCCACGCAAGTGGTATACCATTGAAAATTCCGGTGCACCCTAGATTGTACGATACAGCCGGTTGAAGAACACATATATACGTACACGCTATCAGCGAGTTTCAACTCGAATTTTACTTATGCGGTGCGTCGCGATGCTGAAAGCTCGTATGTTTACTACGAAGACTGACTGAACAAAATGTAACGAAATTAAACTGCAATTTGGCGAAATTCAGCAGTATGACTGAATCAAACAAACACGAGAAGTCGATTCCTTCAACGAGAAATCCTCAACATTCAAGTTATTGGTTTGATCTACTTGTAGAAATCGCAATTGACTTATACATAGCATGTGTCATATCAATAATATACCATATCAATGATAGACAAATATACCGCTAACTTNAAACTTAATANTTAGTTTTCATTTNCATACTTTTGCCNTAATTACATTCTGGGTTATTTCTGAAGTTTGAGATTTCACCNGTCCGCGACATTTACTTTTGTGATTTACCAGCCNGCAAAACGCCGAAAAAACTACCGTTCTGATTTGCTAATTTCCCCCATGTCCTNGTATAATTTGAATCCGTGCATTATCGTGCNAACACCGAANNCAATCTCAATCCAGGCCGGAAGAAGGTTGCAGTTCAGCCGCCTCAGAAATTCGTTCCTGCGGGTCTGCAACGTGAACTGCCGTCGCGTGTGCAAACGACAGACGACGATTCCAGGAATCGAATAACCGGTAAGTGCATAGTTTGATTCAGTAAATGAGGCGTGAACGAGGCGAATAATATGTGGACAATGATCAATATGTTGTTTTAATAGTCTGAAGAAGTCTATTCTGTGTAAGTATAAAACCATAGATTTTCAAGCTATGTCAACACTACACGAAAGCAATAAAATTACTCGTCTATTAGTTCCAGAAGGTAGACTTACAGCTCGTCGTGACAAGCTACATACAGAGTGGTAACACTCATTTTCACGTCAAACACAAATCACTATCGATACTGCAGATACGAGCATTTGTACTCGCGGAATAATTAGAGATTACACCTATAAAAGCGATTCAAACGTATCTCTCTACGACAGTTCCTATTTCACAGCATCCAAAGTGTGGACACAATATTACGATTGCCTTAATAAGAAGTGAAAATAGTTCGGAGCGTAACCGCTTGAGATGTGAGTAGACAAAGTGGTGACTTTCGGCGATGAAATCACTCTTTTGTGACAGCGCATTCATAACATTGGTATCAGTCGAATCAAAATAATATCCACTTTCATATCACCTCGCGCTGACTGTGACAAATATAGAAACACGTGATCAATACTGTCATATTTCGGTGAGAAATAGGGGAGATGACGTAACTACGGATCAAAAATTGGAATATGATCTCTGCCCATAAAATCTTCCTCCGATCACAACAGGTCTTTTGCTGGCTCGACACTGTCATACAAGCTCTACCTACGGCGCAAATATGCATGGATATCGACACTTTTAAACAATATTTATGGATGTTAAAAATTTGTTTCTCGAACATATTATCGGTCCCCATCCGGTTGGTCCCAAAGGCACACGGCCCAGGTCCCATGAGACATACCCTCAAAAAAACTGTGTTCAAACTTTTCTTGTTGTTTGATATAACGTAAGCTACAGTAAGATAAAGTAGAATGTTTGGTTGCAACCGTCAAAAACAATAGAATAAATATTAACTCAAAATTTTGCCATAAAATCACGTTTCAATTTAGGCTCGAACTTACAAATTTGAGGGTACATACATATTGCCCGTAAATCGATATCGTTATTGCGATAAAACATCACAGGCAATTTTTGCATGGGGAGTCTCTGCATGTAGGCATGTTTCCGTTGTTGCATGATTAGTTGGTGCAACAATTTTGCTTGATTTGGCTATCGTATCATCGGTTGCCATCCTATAAATTTTATGAATGAATCGAGAAAAAGGTCACTCAATGAGGGTATGGGATATGTGCCATTATATATTCTGATACAAGCTCTACACTTCCATTTAAAAAAGGTAAACTGTTTTGGCCGCGCTGAAGGTTAAAAAGAAAAATATACGCGTCGATCAAAATTTATTTTACACGCCCATAAACTGAAAACCTCTGTCAGAGACCCCGTAACTTGCGCACGTTAAAAGTTTTTTCTACGCGAGGAAAGATTCAGCCAGCATGTCATTGTAGACAAATTCACGGAGTGCAATCATGGAATTATCATTGATATTGGCTTCTGCATTAAATTAACCATAAAAAGTTTAAAGTGGGTTAGTGGTGTCCAGTTTCGATGGTGTGCTCACCAAGTGTATAGTGCAATGTACCATAATTGTAGTGTGTTTCTTTTAGCTGATATTAGTTAGGACGACGTCAATTTATTCAGGCCGCTGTAGAAGAACACTGACACGAGAATCAACGTCTTCTCAGTGGTCAACCGCGAAACGTGGGGGTTGCTCGGCACCGCTGGAGATTCATTCCATGCGACATGGACGACCGAAGTCATTCATTGTAGTGGAAAGTAGTTCGTCAGACGAAAACTCCGGTCAGTCATCAACAATTGTTAACTCTCACGGGGGGAGTCGAGATCAGTTGTTTCCAGCGTATGTGCCACAGTTCTCACTGATCGGTAGTTATGGCTTTACAATAAAGGAGAAAAAATATTCTGAGAGAACGCATGAATGGTTACTAGTTCAAACTCCTTCCATTTCTACCTACCCTTTTGATGTTGCGTTTTGTACAGTAGAAAGCAGGATTTGGGATTCCCTTTACAAGTAAAATTGTCATACACCAATTACACCATATCACGGTAATTAACTGAAAGTGTTTTAAGACAATTAGATATTTGTGGTATTAATTTTCTTTGTTCTTGAATAAGCACACCGCAATCGCGAAACTAACCACTTCCGATTAACTGCAGATATCTGCTCTTTGAAACCACTGAATTGTGTACTTGTACAACTTCTTTTGAAATGCCACTTGAAGTAGCGTTAAAGCATTTGGAAACACAACCTCTGGTCATAATGGGATAGAACTTGGTGGCGTTGTCCTGCCTCTACCTGTGTACACACGCTTCCCAATATTGGTAATCAGCATGGATATATTTCAAGACGGGAATATTTACATATACATCTCACTTCATCTCATGCGCATGTATATATATCGAATTANTGAGCGCTGGCTATGCATGAAATCTCNCACGNTGTGCGTTTTCTTCAACAGATGACCGNCTGAAGCGGCGAGATGAAATGCTGGGAATTACATGGACCAGGCGACCGTCCNAAATGGCAGGTNGGGATATAATCCTAACTATTTATTTGTGGCGCTTNTCAGTAATTGAACACTGCATAAAGCTACGATATTAACGGTGATACCATAGAGACCTAACTATATCAATATTTTTAATCNTTCAGTGTTAACGAAAAACCTGGTGGATTTTCCGTTTTTTTTCTTCATGAAGTANGATGCNAGAATANTGTTTTACAGCACTTTTGGATTCCATTTTTAACATGTACACCAGTGCCACTCGGTATNAATGGTGGCACTGAANCTTTATATACTGCGAGACAATTAAAAACTGAACTGTCATTGCGTATTGCGTAGCGCCAAGTNCGGAAATAAAAAGGGTTGAATTCACACGCCACGAAATATAGGTCATGCCGAAAACAACCCAATTANTTTACAGTGCNCGGTATATTTAGACTGGTCATANTNAAAGAGATGAAACCTCTAGGTNGGAAAATATTGTGTTAGGTAGAAAATCGATCCATCAAAATATATGATAATATTGAATCTACACTTGAAAATTACTACAAGGGTTCGAAAATTACTACAAGGGTTCGAGAAACATCATTGCACAGGATATACATNAAGAAGCTCTTACTCAAAATCGAATATGTTATTTCAGACAGCGCGACCTTAATTGAATCCAGCGTNGCCAATACAGAATAATCTCNNTTTATTGNAGAGGCAGTTGAATGCANAAGAATATACCGCCATAATAACACTACGTACGGGTATGTCTTCTTTTGTCCTTTGAGGGTGCGATGNNAAGTTAATTGANTNAAATCATTGATTGGTTNACCAAGCACCATTCGCTGACTTAACTACATGTAGCGCNTCTTTCTTGTTATNGTGTGATTACGGGCAAAGTTCACAAAAAGTCACTGAAGACTNACAAACGAAAAGCTGAATATTNCGAGCAAAGNTTCNAGCAATTTAAGTTTTGAAATTGTCACGGCACATGCTCGTTTGGTGCGGNATTTCTTTTCANACTGCCAGCGCCATGCGCAGTTGAAATGCGAAGTTAAAATGTAAAGAATTTCAACCCAAAGAANGTATAATGACNTGTAAAATTGTAATACATAAAAAAGCTTCACATATAAAGGTTNGTTTNTGAACCTCTTNAGTTTCACAGGTTCACACACAGAACNCGAACATGAACCTCACGTTCACACCATCCCTATAAAAATGTTTCGCAGCTTTACAANATTGAACTTCANCATGCCTAAANAAGCTGAAAATCTAGTATTGGTTGAAAGCTNTAGTATACATTGCTATNGTCAAAAATTTAACGTTAACGTATGATCTGATTNAGTTGGTGAAAGTAGCANTCTTCGACTGTCGCGTCACCCATCCGAAGATTCAGTCTCTGATGACCTACCAAGGCAGAGGTGGATCATTGCTGAGGAGAATCTCGGTCAGTTGCACTAACACTAGGTAGTCGCGCTGAACACTGCTATGCAGGGTTGTAATGACTCGAGTCATGACTCGACTCAGTCCTTTTTTAAAATGTGTGGAATGATTTGACTCGACTCGAGTCAATTTTTTATTGACTCTACTTGTACTCGAGTCATTGCGCAGGACTCGAACCAAGTTATATGACTCCAAACTCGGACGGCCAAGACATACATTTCAATGTACCTTTGAAGAATATTATACAACATTCTTGGTACCGCGTCTATCAGTTCTGATACTTGGACAATAGGGACCGAATTTGTTACAGCCGAGTAGAAATACTATATTATGAATTCGAGCCATTATATATCAGCAGGGCTGATTGAAAAAAAGATGGGTTGAACCGGATTGAACTGAAATCATATCAGTTAACATAATGACTTGGACTCGTATTCGAGTCAAAACAATATGACTCTGACTCGGCCCTCTAGTAGCTGATTTTGACTCGGACTTGACTAGGTGGTGAATTGGAAATGACTCGTCTTGGCTCGAGTCAAAACTATAACATTAGGATTGACTTGTAACTCGGAACCTTGTGACTTGGTTACAACCCTGCTGGTATGCGTTAAAAATGTCACAAATTTGTGTTACAAATACAATGTGCCTGTGAGGTAAATATTTGATGTGAGAAATATCTCGTGGTATCCTATAATTGGTGACGCACTTGGTACCTTCGACATATTCACTCGTGAACTGGGCTTATATTGACTCGCTTTTATAATCGTCGCGACTTTGACGCTTTGAATCTTAACGGACTAGCTTTTACGTTTTTGGGGTTTTCAAGGTTGCTGATCACGAATATCACATTAGTTTTACCAGATTGGCTCTAGAAAAGAAGAGGTTTATACTCCTAAAAAGGGTAAAATCACTGTATTTACCCATGACTATTTCACTTGGTAGGAAGTATTTTTGAGATCTTTCATTTTTATACTGCGCATAAGTGGATAATTGACTGCGATGAACACTCATGTCATTCTCAGTTATTCAATCAATAATAACATGACCTGATGCGAGAACTTTGTTTGTTAAAACGCAGTCTGTCAAGCGTAAAAATTTGTACTTTTTTCTCCTGTGCCAATTGGTTATTCTACCAAGATGAAAGGGGAGTACAAAACTATCAAATTTGTTCCTGGAAAGCTTAATTAAAATACTCATATGCGTCTCATCTCTTTTCATTTGTAAAATGATGATTTTCCGTGACGCCAACAAAGTGGGTATACCTAGTATCCAAATCAAACGAGAAGATTGACTGTGGGATATTTGATGGATCTTAGATTCGATTACGGACAAAGGATTGCAATTTCATAAGAATGGTGCTTACTGCATGGCATCCTTTCTAACATGTAGTAATTAAAACTTTTTTGGAATATCACAATGCACCCAACTACAAACAGTTGCTCCGAGAATTTGTATCTCCATGTTAAAACCTTGGAGCGAGCATGAACAGTAAATCGCGCTTCCTATTCAGTCATCTTGATATATTTTCTGATAATACTGTTGATTAGAGGGAATAGAAAGGGGATAGGTTCCACCAATACATCAAAACAACTATAGAAAGATATCAGTGGAGATGCGGCGAACATATTATAGCAGACTATTGCTGGAACCTTTCGAAAAACTCCCCAGAACAGCTCAAAACCGAAAATAGTACAAGAACCAATTTTGTTTCAAGATAGGTCATCAATACTATATCCAACTGATTATTTTAAATTTAAAATAGGTGGTTGACATGAAACTGATTTGATTCTATTAATGCAACGTTATTTTGAGTATTTGGGTAAATACTTATAAACATGATTGAAGTTTATTTATGCACATGATATCCGTGAAAGTCTCCAATTGTGATAAATCTCAACCCCAAAATATAATTTTGTTGTTGTATTTTGCTTTAAAACCGTCTTAAGCGTGTCAAAATAACAAGTAGATCGAATTTGTGAACTTTATAATACGACTGAACCGAATTTTTATCCGAATTATCTCCAAAAATAGAGCCAATTTGAAAGACTAAGGTCATATTCGGAATCAGTGCCCTTCAGAACCCCCAAAACCACTCTTACTCTGTCGGCCTAAAAATATGTGTTGACCAGTGATAATATTGTTATTTGTACTGATTCAAGCCGAATAGGTCGAGCCGATTTCGACTGCCGTTATTATGTACATGGTACGAAAAAAGACACATGTATCACTTAGAATGAACATTTCGATGCATTATTTTCAAAATAGATGAAACTTCGCACCCTTTCATATCGTAGGGTTACCCTACGTCCTCCTTTTGGATAATTTGTCCTCCTATTTATGTTTTTCAAAATGTCCTGCGAGAACGCCGAAAATCTCCTGCTTTTTGGCGGGTCGTCCTCCGTTACAGATTTTACAACTAGGATACGGATCAGGTTCAACTGAAAATCGACATAAATGACGGGCAGTAGCTAATATTGACGTTCGAACGGGAAATTCGTGGTTTGAACGGAAGTGACAATTTTTTTAGTTAACATCTCCAAATTTAAGTAAAAAGGGCGTATAATGGAGCCGAGCGAAATGAATGACCTTTTTACTCAACTCGGCAAAAGCCGCTGTTTTGAGATTTGATCAACTAACTGTTGTGATTTGGTAAAAATTTCCTCCTTTCCCGATTCCAAAATATGGTGACCCTATCATATCAGCATTGCAGTACCCAAATCATATGTCGCGCATAGATATGCAGTAAGTATATTCACGAAAATGATATTTAAGGGAAGTACTTATCGAACCACACCGCTGTCATAGAAACCCGTAATGTCCTAGTATAAAGTGATNAAGAATTGAAAAATATTCTTTGATAAAGTGTAACTGATCTTTTCATTGCGGTCGCATAGANTGAAGATACTTGATATTGCAACGCATTTCTTGAGTTATTACGTATCACTTCATAGTGCTCGATTTTACGCACCAACATTTGGAGTAAACAAAACGTCGGTATGGCTACATTCGACGTCGTCCGGATNTATTCTGATATAACAATATTGATATAAGTATGTATTTTGGCAGAGGATGAAATGATACCATTGCGGACGACCACACGTTTGTCGCCAACAGGGATAGAATCCGGTTCGTATTGGCGACCGGAGNAGANNGAAGGTATGGGNAGGACCTGAANCGTTNTAAAAGCTANTGNACTTGGCAATTAAGATCACTCTGAAATTTTCCGCGTTCTCTATGATCGCGGTGCGCGTACANCAAGATGTGTAGGGCAATGTTGTGGAAGTGCCATTCTATAATTCANGGAGCATGCGATATAGCCCGCCAGCANGTGTCAAGATGGTGAANTAGTAGGCNTTGNTTTTCGAGTAGAAGTTGAAGATACGCCGTAAATNTCCAATCGAGGACAAGTGGAAGNAATGGTTTCTAACATACGTCAAAGCTAATTCAGCAAGCAACCGATCGCATACCGTTAGCGGTTAATCGCAGGTGACTACTTTAGTGCAAAATGACTGATTTCACAACATATATGGCTCGAAGTTCGAGAATACATATTCGATTACAGTCATTCAGGGGCTCATCTTTCACCCGGTGTTAGACAATTTTACCCCTATTAGTGGTGNAAACATATCCAGTAAATTATTATGTCCTTTAGTTAATCAGAAGTGTGAGAAGTATATAATTTTTCCGAACNAACANTGCNGAGTAGGATAGGANGCAGGCTATAGATATAGCCACNTGANTAGGTAATGCAAGTATGCGAATGGAGTGCTCAAGAATAATATAGTANAAGTACTTCGTTGCTGACCATACCTGATTCTACTATTAATCATTTAATTGAGTGTCGAGACTTCATTTATGCGNCTTCCATTTCAAGTACTTTTCACATTTNAAATCGCTANTTCTAATGTAAGTGAGTAGGACTTNGCGGCATTGCTTCTTCTTCTACTGCTTATTATCAACGCTGACTATAGCTTAACCNTNTCTGTTATCNTAAGGGTATCGNGGGAAAGTGTTGGCTTNCGAAGATTGTCCGCCAATGCCCCAGATTCTTTCGAGAAGGGATTACNAGACACCGGTTTTGGACTATACTAAAGTTTGGTCGTCGACGGANGGTGAGATAACGGTNACTCTTCGACTGTACCAGCTGAGAATAGTACGAAAGATGCCTTGGTATTTTGAATAGAAACAGGGCATCTCGAATTTGTGATGGGTAATAAATCGTGCANCACATTGCGCCCATCGCTAGTGTATATTCTTGAGTTATGATTGCGATCTTGTCCGACTTCTCCTCGNCAAAAGGTATCGGAATCCATGCAGGCTTATCACATGNANACTAATCTACAACGTAACTATTGTCTGTGAAACGTTCACCATTCCTACGCAAACACGCNTCTTGGTGGCCCACACCAATTATCACCGCATACTTGATATCTCTCCAGAAGACATNGAACATCGTCCAGANGACATATTNGAGAAGANCNCAACTGCCTTTCCGCGTCAGCTTCCCTGTTGTTCTGCCAAATATATTTCAAGTTTATTCTAGATNGAATAATGTAACGAGGCTGGAGACCCGTACCTTGATNAACANAATTTAGACGGGAAATTTCGAAGTTGCTTGGAATTAATGAACGCAGTTACCGACAGTGCTCTTCAACGCGTCTTCCGAATGNTACACCCGTCAAACNTTTCTACCAACACGCTATACATCCAGTGTACGCGTTTTGTTCACTGGTAGCCGGGGCCNGAAGCCAATGGTNAATAGAACTCAACACTCTCTTCCGGNTCNNCTATNTCGGTCTCGCAAGCATGGTGATGACTGAAAAAAGTCGACACTATCGCCAGGTCCTACTATATCGCATCCGTCTTGAAAGTTGCTTATTTCATTGTGTGCTAATCGCGGTAACTGATACATCACCCGCACAAGTGGTACACCATTGAAAATTCTGGTGCACCCTAGATTGTAGGATACAGCCGGTTGAAGAGCAGGTATATACGTACACGCTATCAGCGAGTTTCAACTCGAATTCTACTTATGCGGTGCGTCGCGATGATGAAAGTTTGTGTGAATACTACGAAGACTATCTGAATAGAATTTACCGAAATTAAACTGCAATTTGGCTAAATCCGGCAGTATGACAGAATCAAACAAACACGAGAAGTCGATTCCTTTAACGAAAAATCTGCAACAATCAAGTTATTGGAGTGATCTAGGCTTCTCTACTTGTAGAAATCGCAATTGACTTATGCATTACATGTGTCATTGCATTACATGTGTCATATCAATAATAAGTCAAGAATATCGGTAACTCAAAACTCAATACTTAATTTCCATTTGCATACTTTTGCCGTACTTACATTCTGGGTTAGTTCTGATATTTGAAATTTCACCGGTCCGCGAAATTTACTTTTGTGATTTACCAGCCCGGAAAAGGCCGAACAAAAACACTGTTCTGATTTGCTAATTTTCCCCCTTGTCCCCGCATAATTTGAATTCATTATCGGCGAACACTGAAAACAATCTCAATCCAGGCAGGAAGAAGCTTACAGTTCAGCCGCCTCTGAAATTCGTTCCCGCGGGTCAGCAACGTGAACTGCCGTCGCGTGTGCAAACGACAGACGACGATTCCAGGAATCGAATAACCGGTAAGTCCATAGTATGATTCAGTAAATGCGGAGTGTACGAGGCGAATAATGTGGACAATCATCACTATGTTGATTTAATAGTTTGAGGAAGTCTATTCCATGTAAGTATAAAACCAGAGATTTTCAAGTTATGTCAACACTACAAGAAGGCATGAAAATTACTCGGTCCATTAGTTCTAGAAGGTAGATTTACAGCTCGTCGTGAGAAGCTACATACAGAGTTGTAACACTCATAAGCTCTACACTTCCATTTCAAAAATGTTTACTTTTTTGCTGCGTTGTAGGTTACAAGGAAAAATATCTGCGTCGATCAAAATTTATCTTACACCCCCATAAACTGAAAACCTCTGTCAGAGACCCCGTAACTTGCGCACGTTAGAACTTTTTTCTACGCGAGGAAAGATTCAGCCAACATGCCAATGTAGAATCCCATCCCAATAAAAATGTTTCGTAGCTACGCGAGGAAAGATTCAGCCGGCAGGCCATTGTAGACAAATTCACGTAGTGCAATCATGGAATTATCGTTGATATTGGCTTCCGCATTAAAGTAACCATACAAAGTTTAAAGTGGGTTAGTGGTGTCCAGTTTCGATGGTGGGCTCACCAAGTGTATAGTGCAATGTACCGTAATTGTAGTGAGTTTCTTTTAGCTGATATTAGTTAGGACGACGTCAGTTTATTCAGGCCGCTGTAGAAGAACACTGACACGAGAATCAACGGCGTCTCAGTGGTCAACCGCGAAACGTGGGGGTCGCTCGGCACCGCTGGAGATTCATTCCATGCAACATGGACGACCGACGTCATTCATTGTATTGGACAATAGTTCGTCTGACGAAAACTCCGGTTAGTAATCAACAATTGTTATTTCTCACGGAGGGAGTCGAGACCAGTTGTTTCCAGCGTATATGCCACAGTTGTCACTGCTCGGTAGTTATGGCTTTACAATAAAGGAGAAGAAATATTCTTGAGAGAACGCATTAATGGTTACTAGTTCAAACTCCATCCATTTCTACCTAGCCTTTTGAAGTTGCGTTTTGTACAGTAGCAAGCAGGATTTGGGATTACCTTTACAAGTAAAATTGTCATACACCAATTACACCATATCGCGGTAATTAACTGAAAGTGTTTTAAGACAACTCAGATATTTGTGGTATTTATTTCCTTTGTTCTTGAATAAGCACACCGCAATCGCTGAACTAACCACTTCCGATTAACTGCAGATATCTGCTCTTTGAAACCACTGAATTGTGTACTTGAACAACTTCTTTTGAACGGCCACTTGAAGTAGCTTTAAAGCATTTGGAAACACAACCTCCGGTCACAATGGGATAGAACTTGGTGGCGTTGTTCTGCCTCTACCTGTGTACACACGCTTCTCAATATTGGTAATCCGCATGGATATATTTCAAGACGGGAATATTTACATATACATCTCACTTCATCTCATGCGCATGTATATATATCGAACTAGTGAGTGCTGGCTATGCATGAAATCTCACACGTTGCGCGTTTTTTCTACAGATGACCGGCTGAAGCTGCGAGATGAAATGCTGGGAATTACATGGACCAGGCGACCGTCCGAAATGGCGGGTAGGGATATAATCCTAACTATTAATTTGTGGCGCTTTCCAGTAATTGAATACTGCATAAAGCTACGATATTAACGGTGATACCATAGAGACCTTACTATATCAATATTTTTAATCGTTCAGTGTTAACGAAAAACCTGGTGGATTTTCCGTTTTTTTTCTTCATGAAGTATGATGCGAGAATACTGTTTTACAGCACTTTTTGATTCCATATTCAACATGTACACCAGTGCCACTCGGTATAAATGGTGGCACTGAACTTTTATCTACTGCGAGACAATTAAAAAGTGAACTGTCATTGCGTATTGCGTAGCGCCAAGTACGGAAATAAAAAGGGTTGAATTCACACGCCACGAAATATAGGTCATGCCGAAAACAACCAAATTAATTTACAGTGCACGGCATGTTTAGACTGGTCATAATGAAAGAGATGAAACCTCTAGGCAGGAAAATATTGTGTTAGGTAGAAAATCGAATTCATCAAAATATATGATGATATTGAATCTACACTTGGAAATTACTACAAGGGTTCGAGAAACATCATTGCACAGGATATACATCAAGAAGCTGTTACTCGAAATCGAATATGTTATTTCAGACAGCGCGACCTTAATTGAATCCCGCGTAGCCAATACAGAATAATCTCCTTTTATTGTAGAGGCAGTTGAATGCAAAAGAATGTAACGCCATAATAACACTACGTACGGGTATGTCTTCCTTTGTTCTTTGAGGGTGCGTTGCCAAGTTAATCGATTTAAATCATTGATTGGTTGACCAAGCACCATTCGCTGACTTAACTACATGTAGCGCTTCTTTCTTGTTATCGTGTGATTACGGACAAAGTTCACAAAAAGTCACTGAAGACTCACAAACGAAAAGCTGAATATTCCGAGCAAAGTTTCGAGCAATTTAAGTTTTGAAATTGTCACGGTACTTGCTCGTTTGGTGCGGAATTTCTTTTCATATTGCCAGCGCCATGCTCAGTTGAAATGCGAAGTTAAAATGTAGAGAATTTCAACCCAAAGAAGGTATAATGACGTGTAAAATTGTAATACATAAAAAAGTTAAGTTCCACAGTGTAGAACCTATCAAGGTTCGTTTGTGAACCTCTTCAGTTTCACAAGTTCACTTTGAGAATCTTCAACTGCTGGTAAAACTTTTGAAGGCAATTGAATTGTAACATCTGGCCCATGAGGAATCGGTCGTATTGCGCAAGTCAAATTGGCACAATAAATATTAAGTAGTTTTGTTTTCAAATGCTTCACAGCCTCAATGTCGCTTTATTTTTCATTCATTGTGCTGTGCATTCCTATTCATTACATCGCCTAGCCCAGGTCTGATTTCATATGTCTGATATCTGATTTTAAAGACTACTCCAAGTCGTTGCGACGCCTTCCTATCTTTTCATTGTATGGCAGTCTTGTGATATTTGGAAAGGAAGAAAATATTAATAAATTGATACTGATATCAAAAAATAGACCCAGATAATGACTTTTTTACATACATATAAAAAGTTACTTTTACTTCTACTTGAGTAGAAATTGACGCCGTTACTTCTAACTCTACTTGAGTACCTATGGTGAGTACTTTGACCACCTCTGATGACGTCACAATGGTGATAGCTATGACCAAACAGCGAGGAATACGTCACAAAGCAGGCTGTTTTAGCACTGAACTGCGAAATTTTAAATCACAGATTTTAAAAAATCTTGACGCGAGACAAAAAAAGCGACTTCATGTTCGTAATCAGCGTACGAAAATTGACTCAACAGTCATGATTTTGGCCAGAAAACAAACATCATGTCGACCAGTATAATTCATGGAGCATGCGATATTGCCCGCCAGCATGTGTCAATTTTGACCAGTACTCGTCCAGGCTGCGTACTGCACAGATGTCTTGTCAAGAGTGAATCACCGCCTTCTATACTTGCACCGGATATTATCTCAAAATCAAGATGCGCAGCAGCCAACGCTGATATGGTGATGCGGTATAATAAGGATAAGGATATCAAATCATGATTGGTCCGGTACGCCTAATAAAGAGTTTTTACGTTAGACATCCATGCATTATTCATATCAATTTAATTGATTCAAATCATTGATTGGTTGACCAGGCACAATTCGCTGACTTAACTACATGTAGAGCTTCTTTCCTGTTATCATGTGATTACGGGCATAGTTCAAAAAAAGTCACTGAAGACTCGCAAACGAAAAGCTGAATATTTCGAGCATATAAGTTTTGAAATTGGCAAGGTACATGCTCGTTTGGTGCTGAATTTCTTTTCATACTGCCAGCGTCGTGCGCAGTTGAAATGCGAAGTTTAAATGTAAAGACTTTCGACCCAAAGAAGGTATAATGACGTGTGAAATTCTAATACATAAAAAAGCTTCACATATAAAGGTTCGTTTGTGAACCTCTTCGGTTTCACAGGTTCACACACAGAACACGAACATGAACGTCACGTTCACACCATCCCTATAAAAATGTTTCGCAGCTGTACAATATTGAATTTCACCATGCCTAAATAAGCTGAAAATCTAGTATTGGTTGAAAGCTAGTATATATTGCTATTGTCGAAAATTTAACGTAAACGTATATGATCTGATTCAGTTGGTGAAAGTGGCACTCTTCGACTGTCGCGTCACCCATCCGAAGATTCAGTCTCTGATGACCTACCAAGGCAGAGGCGGATCATTGCTGAGGAGAATCTCGGTCAGTTGCACTAACACTCGGTAGTCGCGCTGAACACTGGTATGCAGGGTTGCAATGACTCGAGTCATGACTCGACTCGGTCCTTTTTTAAAATGTGTTGAATGATTTGACTCGACTCGAGTCAATTTTATTGACTCTACTTGTACACGAGACATTGTGCAGGACTCGAACCAAGTTATATGACTCGAAACTAGGACGGCCAAGACATACATTTCAATGTACCTTTGAAGAATATTATACAACAATATTGGTACCTCGTCTATCAGTTCTGACACTTGGACAATAAGGACCGAAACTGTTACCACCGAGTAAAAATACTATACTATGAATTCGAGCTATGATATATCAGTAGAGCTGATTGAAAATATGGGTTGAACCGGATTGAACTGAAATCATGTCAGTGAACATAATGACTTGGACTCGTATTCGAGTCAAAACAATATGACTCTGACTCAGCCCTCTATTAGCTGATTTGGACTCGGACTTGACTAGGTGGTGAATTGGAAATGACTCGTCTTGACTGACGAGTCATCGGATCGTCTTGACTATGTTGTTGTATTTTGATTTAAAATCGTCTTAAGCGTGTCAAAATAACAGGTAGATTGAATTTGTGAACTTTATAGTACGACTGAACCGAGTTTTTATCCGAATTATCTCCAAAAATAGAGCCAATTTGAAAGACTAAGGTCATATTCGGAATCAGTGCCTCAGAACCCCCAAAACCACTCTTACTCTGCCGGCCTTAAAATATGTGTTGACCAGTGGTAATATTGTTATTTGTACTGATCCAAGCCGAATAGGTCGAGCCGATTTCGACTGTCGTTATTAGGTACATGATACGAAAAAAGACACATGTATCACTTAGAATGAACATTTCGCTGCATTATTTTCAAAATAAATGAAGCTTCGCACCCTTTCGTATCATAGGGTAACTCTACGTCCTCCTTTAGGATAATTTGTCCTCCTCTTTATGTTTTTCAAAATGTCATGCTAGGAAGCATAAAATCTCCTGCTTTTTGGCGAGTCGTCCTCCGTTACAGATTTTACATCTAGGATAATGAACAGATTCGACTGAAAATCGACATAAGTGACGAGCAATAGCTAATATTGCAGTTCGAACGGGAATTCGTGGTTTGAACGGAAGTGACGATTTTTTTTAGTAAATTTAAGTAAAACGGGCGTAAAATGGAGCCGAGCGAAATGATTGACCTTTTTTACTCAACTCCGAAAAAGCCGCTGTTTTCAAATTTGATCAACTAACTTTTTTGATTTGGTATAAATTTCTTCCTTTCCCGATTCCAAAATATGGTGACCCTATCATATCAGCATTGCAGTACCCAAATCATATGTCGCGCATAGATATGCCGTAAGTATATTCACGAAAATGACATTTATGGGAAGTACTTATCGAACCACACCGCTGTCATAGAAACCCGTAATGCCCTAGTATAAAGTGATAAAGAATTGAAAAATATTCTTTGATAAAGTGTAACTGATCTTTTCATTGCGGTCGCATAGAATGAAGGTAATTCATATTGCAATGCATTTCTTGAGTTATTACGTATCACTTCATAGTGCTCGATTTTACGCACCAACATTTGGAGTAAACAAAACGTCGGTATGGCTACATTCAACGTCGTCCGGATATATTCTTGTATAACAATATTGATATAAGTATGTATTTTGGCAGAGGATGAAATGATACCATTGCGGACGAAGACACGTTTGCCGCCAACAGGGATGGAATCCGGTTCGTATTGGCGACCGGAGAAGAGAGAAGGTATGTGGAGGACCTGAACCGGTTTAAAAGCTACTGCACTTGGCAATTAAGATCACTCTCAAATTTTTGCGTTCTCTATGATCGCGGTGCGCTTACAGCGAGATGTATAGGGCTATGTTGTGGAAGTGCCATTAATTAATGGAGTGTGCGATATATTCCGCCAGCATGTGTCAAGATGGTGAAGTGGTAGGCGTTGTTTTTCTAGTAGAAGTTGAAGATACGCCGTATATTTCCAATAGAGGACGAGTGGAAGTAATGGTTTCTAACATACGTCAAAGCTAATTCTGCAAGCAACCGATCGCATACCGTTAGCGGTTAATCGCAGGTGACTATTTCAGTGCAAAATGACTAAGTTCACTACAGATATGGCGCGAACTTCGAGAATATATATTTCGATCAATCATTCAGGGCCTCTTCCACCCGGTGTTAGACAATTTCACCCCTATTAGTGGTGAAAACATATCCAGTAAATTATTAAGTCCTTTAGTTAATCAGAAGTGTAACAAGTATATAATTTTACCGAACAAACAATGCCGAGTAGGATAGGAAGCAGGCTATAGACATAGCCACTTGAATAGGTAATGCGAGTATACGAATGGAGTACTCAAGAATAATGCAGTAGTACTTCGTTGCTGACTATATCTGGTGATTCCTTTCCCTATACTGCAAGAAAAAATTGTGACAAATAACTCTTGGGCTACTTGCTGAATTGGCAAGCTGGGGTGATTTTTCGTAATATATCATCATCATCATCATCAGTTACAGCGGCCGTTTTGCCAAGGTTCGTTACTGGATTTTTTCATTCAGGTTTTATGAGATTTTCAACCATAAAAGCAATGAGAAGATATCCACATAAGTAGCCTACTACATCCTACTACAACCTACATCTCAATCGAAAGTGTAATAAGTGAATGTTGACGGAAAACCTTCTCAGAGGTGAAAGTAGAATGTAAACTTAACCACTAGAGCATGCAGTGCAAGTAGGCAAAACCACAGACTCGAGATCAGGCGTTTCCAGCGTATGTGCCACAGCTCCTACTGGATACTTCTGCCTTGACAATAAAGGAGCACAAATATTCTAAGAGAGGGCTGGAGTGGTTATGTATTCCAACTCCTTCCAATTCTATCTAAGTTTTACAATTTGTATATTGTACAGTAGAGCGAAATAATTGGGAATACCTTTACAAATAAAATGTCATACTGTTTTTTTACCAGTGACTATACCCATTTCGATTCATATTTCCCTTATATTTACTGCAAGAATGATGACATAACCGATAACTTACTCTGAGAC